>JAECUM010009458.1:0-50690 GCA_016617855.1 Megalonaias nervosa | reverse complement strand
CCCTGTATATGACTTACAGTACCATCAGCAAACATCTGTAACAACATGTCCTCCCTGTATATGACTTATAATAATACCATCAGCAAACATCTGTAACATGTCCTCCCTGTATATGACTTACAATACCATCAGCAAACATCTGGGCACTGCATTAGTTTAATGTGTACCATGCTTGACTCATGACAAAATGTGTAGGCCGTTGAAATACTGCAGTCCAGGCAGGGTTGGTATACATGATATATCATTGGGCAATATACCTTACTATGCATGCTTCTGCATGATATAACTTTTAATGTAATGATGTGCCAATAAACAACAAAAAATAATCAACACAATATCCTTTTGCACAAAATCCTAATGGTTATGCCACTGCAACAGAAAAGTAATGCAGTGGAAACAGCAAAAGCTGCAAATATTCAACTTACAATTTGTTATAGTCTCCATTGGCTGTATCATGCAGTCCTCCAATACACATTACTTTATACCTGAAAAAAATTAAGCAAACAAAGCAATAAATATAAACTGAAGAGATGGGCTAAGCCCAATTAAAATAACCTGAAAATAACACTGGTGTTTCTGCATACATGCACATATGTTGTGGCATTTATTGGCACCTCAGCACAATAGTGGCTATTCCAAAATATGTTTACAAAACATGAATGTCCCACCAGTATTTTTGTTCACAAAAAATGGAAAACTAAACCAAAATTATGGAAAATGTGAAGTAAAAATCGCAGTTGCCTAATTTTGGCAAGATGATACTTTTCAAAACAAAATGCATCCATACACAAAGTTGCAAACCTCTGTGACTAATATTACCTGAGAAACTGACAGAAATATAAAACATAAATCACTTAAGCATAAAATGTGTGTCACAGTGACCTAGATTTGGCAATTATGATTGTACTCATCAAGACACATATATGTACAAAACTCAATGATACAGGCAAATACTACCTGTGAAACCGAAAAAAAATTCAAAACATAATCAAAACTACTGAGATGTGAAATATATGTCACAGTGGCCCATTTTTTGCAAGATAATTTTCACTTACTAACTAGCAGCAGTATACTATGCTGCATGACTCTGTGACCAGTCAAGCCTGGGAAACTTATCAAAATGGAAAAGTTAACAAAAGTTGTTGAAGCATAAATTTTAAGTCATAATGTAGGATAATGGTGTACTTACCAAGACACATCTACATACCAATCTGCATGTCTCTGTGGCAATCAAAGCCTAATAAACTAACCAAAATGCCAATCACAGGCAAAGAAAATTAGATCACAGTGATCTATATTTGGTTGATACATGTGGAACTCCCTAAAATATATCAACATTTAATTATGGTGTTTTGAGTTTGTTTAAATCAAAAACTTAAAGCTAGAGTTTGAAGCCATCACAAATATCACCAAATATTTCTTTTGTTATTACATTTGACCACCAGCTCAGCTGCCTTTATCTGTATCCAAAACTTTTAATGTTACCCACTTATCTTCTTAAGCATCATTCCAATCACGACCACACTTTTAACTGCTTTACAAGATGACAACATACTAGAATTTTCACAAGATAACAATATACTAGAATCTTTACTGTACAAGATGATAATTATACTAGAATCTTTTCTGTACAAGATGACTTCTAGAATCTTACTGTACAAAATGACATCTACATAACTGTTTCAAAGAATAATAAACAGAGTGAGTATAATGGTGTTTGCATTTTACCTATAAAATATATTCAATAGAGCAATACACTATCTATTTTTGCTTGACAAGAAAACAATATAATTGTTTTCAAAAGAATCCTCTGTAGTGCACACTGTTATAAGAGTTTTTGTTTTAACCTATAACATATCTGCAAAAGAGCAATACATTACCTGAGAAGTAGAACACATACAGCAACAAGGGTATAGGCAAGTAGTGTTCCAATTGACATCATGTCAACAAGTTCCTTTAGGTCAAAAAGCATTGCCATCAACCTGAAAATACATATTTATAATTGCCTTTTAAACTCGGTGCTCTGAAGGACAAACACATACTGTAATCTTCTAAAGTAACCAGACATTTGTATGAGTGCCTAACTTGTCAAAGATACCTACCTTTACAGATATCTCACCTATGTCCATGTGAATTCAAGACTTGACTCGACCAACATGTTGAGAAAGCTTGCCAGTAGATTCCTGTGGGTTGGTGGCTTTCCTTGGAGTTTTCCTATGTTCTTCCTCCACTAAATATACTGGCTACCATGTATAGCCTATTGTTTACTGAAAAATGGCATTAAACCCCAGAAAACAAAACCAGGTCAAATGAGTATGATATATGCCTGATACAAGTATGACAAGTTTATGACAGTGTGCTAAATGTGTTTGGGTATGATATGTGTATGACATGAATGTATGATTGTAACAAGAGATTCAGATGTGTATGTGTGACACAAGTATGACAAGTATGAGACAGATATGTGTATGAGTATGACATGTCCATTACTTAAGTGTCACACAAGACTCAGTATACAAATATGATAGGTGAATGATACAAGTGTATGAGCATGAAGAGTATGACAAGTGTATGACATGATTATGTCATGCATGACTGCTGTATAAGATTTCACTGCAGCACAAATATCCATTTTATGACACAGCCTGATTAATAATAACCTTTCATTTGTTTCACATTTTCAACATCAAACATTGATATTATATAATCCTTTACCTCACAGAGTGTATGGCTATTTAGCCCTTCGATACAAAGTTTCAAAATTCATACTAGAAATTAATTTATTCTAGTAAAATACGTTTCTTTGATAATATTTACCCAATCATAATTATACCAGTTAGAAGTACTGCAAGTACTGCACAAATCAAACCCCTCTTAAACTTGCTTTTAGCAAGAAAAGTGCTAACAGTTGTCTGCCCACTTCAGGTGCTACTTCAAAGCCTTTACTGGAAACTGCTGATTTCCATCATATGACAGATGCTTGTATATTTAATTTGCATTTGTTAGTTTTCTCTCCATGATTATATATTATATATAATTGTATTTTGGACTTAACCTTGTCCAAAGTAAAGTTCATTGTCTACCCGACTAGAACCTTTTATTTTAGTAAACAAGTAATACATAGCTAATATTTTTATAAGAGTTTGGGTTAAATATTAGGATCATTATCTCAGTCTGAGTCAAGGGACAGTATGTTTTCTATTTTCTTTCTTATAATTTTATTAACAGATTTTGTCTTGTTGAAAACTTGGAATGTTCTGGAATGGAAAATTCCATTGGGTTATAGTATTTTCAGACAATGGTAATTGGAACTGAGGTCAAGCAGAGGGTTTTATAATCTTGTTTGTCTAGAAATTACTCATTCTTGCTGTAATATCCTGAAGTAGAATCATTTGTAATGTTGTGTTCAGTATTTGATTTGGGTGAATTATTTATTCAAATTTTTATTCACTGGAAATACAAAGTTTTCATATTCTTGGACAGAGACATTAGCTGGGAATTACAGTGAATTCAAACAAGGACATCTTGGATTATATTACTGTGATTCATCAAAAGACTGCTTGTACATCATCTCATTTCTGGTCACTGGTACATTAGTACATTCAAGACTACATACATATCAACACCCTTCAGCATTGGGTCTTATTTCGAACACCACTGGAATTTAATTACAACTTTATTCATTAGGATTGGTGATATAACATTTTGGACTATTTTGGGATTTAATTCACATTACTGTAAGTTCTTTTTTAAAATTTCACTTTGTATTCTAGGGAAATATATTTTTTTAATGAATTTGTATAGAAATTGTTGGTTTTCACTCTTTTCTATTATTTATTTTAAGACTCATAATACAGAAAGAAGTTTCACAACAAAGGACTGATTCTCCATGAGTGGGAGCCTGTTCTCAGCAATGAAAGCAAGATGAAGTCATATGTGAAATTGAAGAGATGGAACTGCAAACAGTTCAGATTGCCAAACAAAATGTATACAAGTTATATGAGAGGTGAGTCAATGATTTTCTAGAGATATGTTTGCCAGCTGATTTATTAACCATGTCAGAACACAGCTTGTGAGGGCTAAATTTGCGAGGTAGTTGTTGTAATCCTGTAACATATCTGAAGACACAATAAAGATTTCCAAAGAGCAACATACATTTTAGCATGCAATCCTTTTAAGCAATTCTTGAATCAAATCAAAATCAATACTTTAAAACACCTAATCAAATACAAATACGGATTTATTTTGGTACTGCTATATAAATGTCAGCTACACAGCATCAGGTTTTCTATGAATCATAGCAGTGATCACTTAAAACTGCATACGGATCAGATATATCATACCTGTACCTGCATAAGGATGAGATATAACTTACTTACCTGAATACAGATGAGTTAGATACAACATTCTTATACCTGTATACAGATGAGATATAACATACCTGTACATGCATGCAGATGTCATATAACATACTTGTACCTGTATGAGATAGAACATACTTGTTCCTGCATACATATTAGATACAGCAACATGTACCACCATGCTGATGATATCGCATACTTGTACCTGTATACAGATGAGATACAGCATACTTGTACCAGTATACAGATGAAATAGTATACTTGTACCTGCATACTTGTACCTGTATAGAGATGAGACATAGCATACTTGTACAAGCATACAGATGACATAACATAATTGTATCTGTATACAGATGAGATCTAGAATAACTGTACCTGTATACAGATGAGATAGGACATACTTGTACCTGTATACAGATAAATCATACTTGTACCTGCATACAGACAAGATAAAGAATACTTGTACCAGCATACAGATGACATAGTATACCTGTACCTGCATACTGGTACCTGTATACCTAGGAGACATATCATACTTGAACTTGCATATAGATGAGATAAAGAATACCTGTACCTGCAAAAATCCCTGACAGTACAGTGGCTATAAAAGGAGTCTTCAAGCGCTCATTCACTTTGGAAAGGAATCGAAATATCAAGCCATCACTTGCAATGGCATACAATATTCTGGGCAGTGGAAACATGCCTCCCAGCAAGCTGAAAGGTATGAATAAAATATTTAAATGGTGGAAAATAAACATTAAAAAGCTACTGTATGATTGCAAAGATTGTTCAAAGGGTATAAATACTTAATGTCACACACATGTCTACTCAATAACTGCAATATTTATCTTTTGAAGGGTGTAAATACTTAATGTCACACACATACGTCTACCCAATAACTGCAATATTTATATTTTGAAGGGTGTAAATACTTAATGTCACATTTGTCTGTTCGATAACTACAATATTTATCTTCTGAAGGGTGTAAATACTTAATGTCACACACGTCTGCTCAATAACTGAAATATTTATCTTTCAAATTTTGTAAATACTTTCAGTCACACATATGTATATTCAATAACTGCTATATTTATCTTCCAGAGTGTGTAAATACTTTATGTCAAAAACTTGTGCTCAATAACTTCAATATTTACACATTAACATTCACCCTCCATTATATCATAATTTTAAAATTTTGTCAAAAACTTTTCACATATAACCCAATTTACATTCAATTTTTGGAATAAGAAACCAGATCTGTCACTCAATAAAAGATCAAACTGAAATGAGTTTCTGGATTCAGATCACACATTATTCAGATCACACAGTATTCAGTCACACAGGATTCAGATCACACAGGATTCAGTCACACAGGATTCAGATCACACAGTATTTAGATCCCACAGTATTCAGATCCCACAGTATTCAGATCACACAGTATTCAGTCACACAGCATTCAGATCACACAGTATTCAGTCACACAGGATTCAGATCACACTGTATTCAGTCACACAGTATTCAGATCACACAGTATTCAGTTACACAGGATTCAGATCCCACAGTATTCAGATCACACAGTATTCAGTCACACAGGATTCAGATCACACAGTACCTAAAGTGTTTAGCTTGATCCTATCTGGATATTATCAATTAAGCATAATACAGTAGTTCCCAATGAACCAAACCCATTAGGCCAAAAAGTGTTACAACATATATGCATTTCCTTCAACCAGACCCAATCTAGTTTTACCAACCTACCCCACATTTTTGTTTCTAACTGAAAAAGAAATATAAAAAAAAAAAATTCACAAGATTTCAGTAACTTTTGGTAGTTCATTCAGTGCATACCTGAAAAATTTATACAATATGCTCTGTTCATACAACTATAATGGTGCACTTAAAAAAGTACAAAAAATTTACAATATTTACCTAACTACCCAATTTTGTAGAGGGCCTTCTGAGGTCACTCATCATATAATGACCAGTTGGCTTTGTCAAAGGAATTGCCTCTCAGCAGGGGCATAAGATTTTCTAGATTTATGGTCTCACAAATACTTATATTACTTGCATGTCTTTGCCCATGTTTTCCTATGCAAAATGCAAGTTGAGAATGTCTCTCACATTCTCATAGATCTATAGTTTTGGTCTGGTTTATTTTGGTGCTTTATGGCACAGCAACACAAGTAGGCTATTTAATGCCAAGGCAGTTGGAGTAAAGTGCCTTGCCTAAGGAGATGCCACAGCAGCTGACCCAGGCTGATCTCATGGTAGGATTTGAACCTGCACCCTTTCGGTCATGAATCCAGCATGTTAACTACTGTGCCACCGCAGCTCCCTAGATCTAAAATATTTTCCAGTATAGAACATAGAGAATATATCTATCTTTAACCACATGACTCTTGTCTTTCATTATGTCATGTCAAAGTACTGCATTGCTTTGATCGAAGCGCTCTTTATATGGTAACATCAGATATGTCCCCATTGTTTAATTTCATTTCAGTAATTAACTTATCAATTAGCATTCTAATCATATTTACAATTTTCAATGTAAGCCAAGAATTATACAATGTCTGAGCAATTGTTCAAAATTTTTACTAGATGTTCTGTTCTCTTTATGCTCTCTGTACACCAGTGAGGAGCCATTTTGTTTAAAACCTAAGGTGGAATTAACCTATCCTATACTTGCATACCAATGAAAGGCTATTTGTTTACAACCTATGCTTTTAGCCAGGAATGTGAAAAAATTATCATTTGTCAAACAATGGTGTCTGAGAAAACCTCTCCACCCTTGAAATAGTAATTGTGCATCAGATCCTAGATATTATCTCATGCCAAATACTGACTCTCAGTTGGAGTTATCAAATCCTACACAGATGCTTATAAAAGTATTATTAATATGTCAGGCATCTGATGCAACATTAATCTCCATCAATTAGATTTCCCTCACCTGTTCATATAAATACACACTAGGAATGTACTCTCCATGAACCCACCTTGTAGACAGGCCACAAATGGCCCCAACAGCAATGATGTATTTGGCCACATCCCATCCAACTCTGTCAAATACTGCTGGCAATGGGGCATTGGAATCCAAAAGATAATATGGACACATCAGTGTAATCACTGTGGAGATACCAAAGTATGCCAAGAAGCAAACAAAAAGGGATATCACAATGCTGATGGGTATGGCTTTCTGCGGATTCTTAACCTCTTCACCTGGAAAAATAATGTAATTGTTTTAAGTCTCCCTGCACATTATAGTTTTGCAGATGGCTTTGCTGTCAACCAGACAGAGTTTATCTCATTTGTCCCTAGGCGACATAAATCAATCTTATCCTGGGGCTAGACATTTTCACATGCAACCACTACCATGTCATGACACCATCAAATTGCACATATTGCAATGTACTAAGTTTACACTGATGTTTCATATTTGAATTTCTCAGTTTGTTTTGCCATGTGTAAGTGGTTGTTTCATCTAAAAAAGGTGTTTGAGAAAAAATATGCCCCAAAATATGCCTCAGGAAAACTGAACCAAAACTGCACTACTTTTGCATCTATGATTATAAATGTTTTTTTCAGGGAAAGGGAGAATACACCCAAGCCAAACAAACAAACTCAGTCCATGCATGTCAATATTAATCAACATTCCTAATCAAGTTGTTATTCTTAGTGTTAATCTATTTACATTATTCCTAATCAAGTTGTTATTGTCAATCTTAATCTATTTACATCATTCCTAATCAAGCTGTTACTGTTAACCTATTTACATCATTCCTAATCAAGCTGTTATTGTCAATCTTAATCTATTTACATCATTCCTAATCAAGCTGTTATTGTCAATCTTAATCTATTTACATCATTCCTAATCAAGCTGTTATTGTCAATCTTAATCTATTTACATCATTCCTAATCAAGTTGTTACTGTCAATCTTAATCTGTTTACACCATTCCTAATCAAGTTGTTATTGTCAATCATAATCTATTTAAATCATTCCTAATAAAGTTGTTACTGTCAATCTTAATCTATTTACACCATTCCTAATCAAGCTGTTAGTCAATCTTAATCTATTTACACCATTCCTAATCAAGTTGTTACTGTTAATCTTAATCTATTTACACCATTCCTAATCAAGTTGTTACTGTCAATCTTAATCTATTTACACCATTCCTAATCAAGCTGTTACTGTCAATCTTAATCTATTTACACCATTCCTAATCAAGATGTCATTGTCAATCTTAATCGATTTACATCATTCCGAATCAAGCTGTTACTATCAATCTTAATCTATTTACACCATTCCTAATAAAGTTGTTATTGTCAATCTTAATCTATTTACATCATTCCTAATCAAGTTGTTACTATCAATCTTAATCTATTTACACCATTCCTAATCAAGCTGTTTACTGTCAATCATAATCTATTTACATCATTCCTAATCAAGCTGTTATTGTCAATCTTAATCTATTTACATTATTCCTAATCAAGCTGTTACTGTCAATCTTAATCTATTTACATCATTCCTAATCAAGTTGTTACTGTCAATCTTAATCTATTTACACCATTCCTAATCAAGCTGTTTACTGTCAATCGTAATCTATTTACATCATTCCTAATCAAGCTGTTACTGTCAATCTTAACCAATTTACACCATTCCTAATTAAGTTATTATTGTCATATTATTCTATTTACATCATTCCTAATTAAGTTATTATTGTCATATTATTCTATTTACATCATTCCTAATTAAGTTATTATTGTCATATTATTCTATTTACATCATTCCTAGTTAAGCTATTGTTAATATTGATCTATTTACATTATTCCTAATTAAGTTATTATTGTCAATATTAACCTATTTACATTATTCCTAATTAAGTTATTATTGTCATATTATTCTATTTACATCATTCCTAATTAAGCTATTGTTAATATTAATCTATTTACATTATTCCTAATTAAGTTATTATTGTCAATATTAACCTATTTACATTATTCCTAATTAAGTTATTATTGTCAATATTAATCTATTTACATCATTCTAATTCCCCCTACATGCTATCAGTCAATTATTTAATAAAACATATTTATACAGTTTGCTGTTAAGTTTGCCTATTAATAACAAACATCAAACTTTGGATAGAATGGTACCAGAACAAATTTCACTAATAATCATAAACTAACAAAGAAAACAATCAACCATTACAATTTTTTTAAAATAAAGCACATATGTGTTATTTCCAGATTTTGTACAGTGCTACACTTGTATGTCTATCTGTAGAGGCAGGTGATCAATACAATATACAACATTTTTCTAGTAAGATATAATAGGCACATTTTAAGTTAACTTTTCTTATGATGATTTTCAAAGCCATGGTGGCTTAGTGGTTACCATACAAAATTCACAACCAAAACAATAAAGGTTTAAGTACTGCTCTGGCATTAATCCAGATTGGCTGTTATGGTGTGTCCTATGGTAAAGCACAAAATAACCCACTTGTACTGATGTGCCATGAAACAACAAACTGTAACACAAATAGCATTTCAACTATTGCAAATCACATTGCCTTTAAGTACATACTGATTAATCTCAAACAGGATCGCTTTTGCTTGACCCTACCAACCACATCCATACATCCATACCTTTACATGACAACTGTCAAATACAAATCTTATAAAAGGTTTGAGTTTCATACTTTAAAGTACTTGTCCCATGGACAAGTCACTTCTGAAAAGTACTGTTCAGTTTCAAATCCACTGGTATAGTGTACTGATGTGAGTTTTTAAAAATATGAATTTTAAAGAAATAAAATCTTTAACAAATATAACTGAAATTATTAGTTAGGAAACAAAAGAAACCATGTCTTCTAATGCATTGGGAGTATAAATCCATGCAGTTTGTGTGACACACTGACATGACTGGTATGCCAGTTTTTGTGTGATACACAGTGACATGCTGGTATTAATAGTTTTTAAGGCAAATTAATAACCAAGTCTGGATAAATCTGTATAAAGATTTTTGTCCGATTCATTCAAATTTCATTGAGTGGGATCTGCAAAAAGTTATTATGGGCTATTCCAGAAATGACTGGCCATTCATCATAACAGTGTTCCTGTTCTGATGGTAAGTATGGTCATCAATCCCCTATAATTATGTTGCAGTAAAATTGTATGTACCATAAACTTCATTGTAAGGCCATCTCACTGTAAGACAGTACACCCCATGACTCCCATAAACAGCACTGTAATGAGCGAGTATTTTATCATGCAATTCATTATAAGGCTATCTCAATACAGGGCATTATACTCCATGACTCTCATAAACAGCATTATAATGAAGGGGTAACACATAATATATTTCACTACAAGGCCATCTCACTATAAGGTATTGTACTCCATGATACCCATGGATCATGTAATAATGAGGTAGTACTGTAATAATATAACTGTCTTTGGCAAGCAATGTCTTAGCATACATTCACCAAACCTGTTGTGGCAGCAGCATCAAAGCCAACAAATCTCCAACCTGTAGTGTCAATAGCATCCAAGCCAACAAATCACCAACCTGTAATGGCAATAGCATCAAAGCCAACAAATCACCAACCTGAAGTGGCAATAGCATTAAAGCCAACAAATCGCCAACCTGTAGTGGCAGTTGCATCAAAGCCAACAAATCACTAACCTGTAGTGGCAATAGCATCAAAGCCAACAAATGCATAGAAGCAAGTAGCAGCCCCTGAGACCACTCCTGAGAACCCAAATGGCAGGAATCCACCATCTCCCACTGTCACATTGGCTGATTTCACCTTAAAATAGTTGCAATAAAAAATATGTATAACTGTATGATACTATATGCATAGTACACCCTCATTATAACTCCATCCATAGAGTATTTGACTTTAAGTAAGATCAATCTTATAATAAAGTAACATTTTACTGGTACGTAATAAAAAGAGATCCATGACCAAACCTGCTTTCTAAAAGGAAACGTGTTATAATGAAAGGCACTATAGCAAGGAAACACTGTATAATTTTCAAACCTTCTGATTATTAATACAATTGATGATCATCACTCTGGGGGTGTGCATTTGATTTTCACAAAGATGTGTCAAAAATTGAATTATAATCCAATTCATTGAATATGTCTACCAATATCTGATTAACTGAACCCCGTACTGATGATATGTCCCAAAAAAAAATATATGCGTTTCCAGTTGGCCAACAACCCCTGATTCACACTGCCAACCCAAGCACTTTTTCCCCCAATGATAATAAATATCACATTAAATTATATATAATGTTTTATTAAAAAAACAAAAATCTGCCTACCCTAATTTTAAAACCAGTGCAATAGGAAACACGCATATATTTTTGTTTGGGCTAAGAAATGTTCATGCTTGAATTACCAAAATCCATAATATATGTCAGTGTGTGATTAGATTAACAACCTATATATTACATGTCTCTAACTAGGACTGAATTAACAAGCTACATAACATCATTACATGACTGAAACCCCAAAACTGTGAAGAAAAAAAAGACATTTTCTTTTCACCTCATTCTTTCTTTGAAATATTTACTAAACATTGGATAAGCATTTGATACACAAGTTTATGATCATATTCTGTGAATAGATGCACTTGAAGCCTGACAGTAAGTTAGAAGGGTGCCCCTATTTAAGATCCCTAATCATAGTCTTCTCTAGGACTTTGACTTGATCCCTAATCATGGTCTACTCTAGGATTTCTATTAAGACACCTAATCAGGGTCTACTCTAGAACTTCAATTTAAGACACCTAATCAGGGTCTACTCTAGGACTTCAATTTAAGACACCTAATCAGAGTCTACTCTAGGACTTCATTTTAAGACACCTAATCAGGGTCTACTCAAGGACTTCTATTTAACACACCTAATCAGGGTCTACTCTAGGACTTCAATTTAAGACACCTAATCAGAGTCTATTCATGGACTTCTATTTAAGACACCTAATCAGAGTCTATTCATGGACTTCTATTTAAGACACCTAATCAGAGTCTATTCATGGACTTCAATTTAAGACACCTAATCAGAGTCTATTCATGGACTTCTATTTAAGACACCTAATCAGAGTCTATTCATGGACTTCAATTTAAGACACCTAATCAGAGTCTATTCATGGACTTCTATTTAAAACTCCTAATCAGAGTCTATTCATGGACTTCAATTTAAGACACCTAATCAGAGTCTATTCATGGACTTCTATTTAAGACACCTAATCAGAGTCTATTCATGGACTTCTATTTAAGACACCTAATCAGAGTATATTCATGGACTTCTATTTAAGACACCTAATCAGAGTCTATTCATGGACTTCAATTTAAGACACCTAATCAGAGTCTATTCATGGACTTCAATTTAAGACCCCTAATCAGGGTCTACTCTAGGACTTATATTTAAGACCCCTATTCAGGACTATTCTAGAACATGCTAATCTCTAAAAGACTGCACTAAAAATATCAGCTGAATTTGTGCCCTTGCTTTGATTACTTAAATTTAGTAAATACTCTTATGGACATCCTGGTTTGCCTGGAATCATGAGAATTCAATGTCAAGTCTAATACTGGTCTCCACATAATGAGAAAGCATCACAATGAGTATTAAAATATAATTAATGAAACAGGATAAAGCATTTGGTTAACCTCAGATAATTATGTTGTTTTATGCCAGGCTTGCACAAAGAACAACTGCTAAATTAAATTTCTTGCTATGTAAAGTAACATAATCCAGTTTCACATAATCATGGCAGATGATCGTATTGGTTCCTGTTAACACTAAGTAATAGAAAATACATTCCTAGAATGAACATTACATGTCTTTTCAAGCTTTATCTATGGGGTTATCTGGTGATGAACCCAGCATATCAAAAATGCATTGAATGACAGATGTGGAACTTCTTCCTAAGTGAGCAAATAAAACTCAGACCCACCCCCCCACGACAACATAATTGTCAATGATAACTTCATGATTTTTATCATAGTGCATACAGGAAAAAAAGAAACTACACAACTGCAACACTTTAACCCTTCAAAAGTCCCACAATGAGCTCCAATGAAGAAAAATAGGTGAATTTTTCAGAAAATCAAATTTAACCAAGTCTTTAAAATTGTGTATACAACTAATTCCCATTCATAAAAATACTTTTAAATTTATGATGTTTTACAATTTAAAACTGTATTCAAATGCCCCCTCCCCTTATTTAGTAAATCCCCCCCTTTTTCATGGGGGGGGGTATTTGTAACCTAAAATTTCAGTTCTAGAGTAGATGCTGCCTAATGTATATTCTTTTCTCTAAGTGTACTTTTATGTGCATGTACTTTACCATTGTATAGTCCACATTATGACAAAAAATAAAAACATCACTCAGTGTCTGGAAGCTGAACACAACATGTACAGATGTAATTTTCCCACCCAAATATGTGTGCATTGAGCTGAACTGTAAAGGCCATGTTTGTATGACACCTACAAGGAGATGTTTTGTTTCATGCCAAATTTGCATACCCCAAGAAGATCTCTTGTTCAAAATCTGACATGTCAAGGATTGTTGACTGTGCTTTCTTATAATAAAGTTCCCTAGCTGGACAAATCCAAGTCAAAGGTTGCTATTTCATCATATTTCAATGGGATGGGGGAGGGTATTTATTTAAGCAAAATATGATATGCACTTTTAGGACTGGTAGATTTTTAATCAATAAATAGGATGGGGTAAGTGTACTAAAGAAGACAATTCTCAGACATAACAAATATTTACCAGAATTAATGAAACTGTACATTGAGTATTATTTAAACATAGCACTACCAAGTATTAATAACTGCTGTCTTATGAGAGACTCAAATTCTTTGGATTTCTGAAGAGCATATATTGATAGAGTGAGCAGAAGGAAAGATTTTGAATGCTTGTTATTAATCTCTTCTGGGATTTTGATTCATGGTAATCTTTATCCTCACTGAAATCCCTCAGCAGGTTCCAAAGAAATTGTTGGGAAGATTTGTGTGCATTTAACCCGGAAATCATAGTTAAGACAAAATAGGGAAGTATTTAAACATGCAGATTTGTATAGATTTTAGTAAATTTATCCTATACAGATATCACACAGCACAATATGTTTATTACTAGAATGAACCTATACAGATATCACATAGTATGTATGTCCATTACTAGAATGAACCTATGCAGATATCACATAGTACAATGTGTCCATTATTAGAATGAACCTAATATAAAGATATCACACAGTACAGTATGTCCATTACTACAATTAACTTATACAGATATCACAAAGTAGAGTATGTCCAGTACTAGAATGAACCTAATATATAGATATCACACAATACAGTATGTCAATTACTACAATGAACCTAATATACAGATATCACATAGTATAGTATGCCCATTACTACAATGAACCTAATATACAGATATCACATAATATAGTATGCCCATTACTACAATGAACCTAATATACAGATATCATGTAGTATAATATATTCATTACTACAGTGAACCTATACAGATATCACATAGTATGGTATCACAGAGAACAGTATATCCCTTACCACAATGAATGTGGCAAGGAACCTTTTCAATCTCATTTATATCATCTTTCATAATGAAATCTGGATAATAACAAAGAAGTCCAACAAAATTGTGAACTACTGTACTGTTGACATTGATTCCATTTATGGGATATGTAGTCAATTCTATGTACCCCATTCTCCATCTTGTTCATCTCCTCTGAATTCATTTACTTTTCAAAGTCAGTCATAGCCATAGAATGACCAATTTATATTCTGATACAATCCATTATTTTAAATTTCTGACATCAGTTTAAATCACTCATATGTAGATGGACACTGTAGTACTAAGATTATCTACATGTCAGTGTAAATAAGACCAAGACAGGCTACATGTCAATGTAAATAACAATAAGACAGTCCACATGTCATGTAAATGACACTAAGACAATCTACATGTCATGTAAATGACACTAAGATAGTCTACATGTCATGTAAATGACACTAAGGTTACATGTCATGTAAATGACACTAAGACAGTTTACATGTCATGTAAATGACACTAAGACAGGCTACATGTCATGTAAATGACACAAAGACAGGCTATATGTCATGCAAATGAAACTAAGACAGGTTACGTGTCATGTAAATGACAATACGACAGTTTGCATGTCATGTAAATGACACAAAGACATGCTATATGTCAATGTAAATAACACTAAGACAGTCTAAATGTCATGCAAATGACACTAAGATAGACTACTTGTCATAAAAATGACACTAACTTTGGAGCAGAACTATATAAACTGATGCTGTGGAGGCATTTGCTGTTACAACTAAAACTACTTCCCATTTTTGCTGAGTAGTTATCAGCATGTACAATATGTTTGAATGGGGATTATTTCTCCTTTTCTTTTCTCATTTCTTCAAAACAAATTCCTCTGTTTGTTGAAGGTCCCTCAATACCCATGAAATCAAATGGTCCCTCAATACCCATGAAATCAACTACTCCTAAACTTGGCTGAGGCAGGAAATTATATAATTCCCTGATACAGGTTACATTATATGATTGATAAAAGCACAAAGGAACTTTCATGCATGCTTCAAAGTACAACAAAAACAATGACTAGGTCAATACCTATGTACTAGTTTTAGTTAGACCAATAATTTACTAAGTCTGAATGTCTCATTTGGTCATTTTACAATCTGTCAAAAAAATCAGTAAAGTCTGACATGTACAGTATATATGACCTATTCCAGAGGTCTGATATAACATTATGGCTTTTCAGTGCCATGGATATTATTACATCTAATGTTCACTGTTTATGTTCCTCAAATGGATTTATATTAAAGTTACATAACTCTGATGGTTTTTTGTACTGTTACCTACCTCTGATGGTTTCATGTTTCAGTTCCATAACTCTGACGGATTTATGTTCCATTTACATACCTCTGAAAGTTTTATATTCTAGTTATATACCTCTGATACTTGCATGTTCCAGTTACATACCTCTGATGGTTTTATGTCCCAGTTACATACCTCTGATGGTTTTATGTCCCAGTTACATACCTCTGATGGTTTTATGTTCCAGTTACATACCTCTGATGGTTTTATGTCCCAGTTACATACCTCTGATGGTTTTATGTTCCAGTTACATACCTCTGATGGTTTTATGTCCCAGTTACATACCTCTGATGGTTTTATGTTCCAGTTACATACCTCTGATGGTTTTATGTCCCAGTTACATACCTCTGATGGTTTTATGTCCCAGTTACATACCTCTGATGGTTTTATGTTCCAGTTGTGTGAATCAGCTTTAAATGCTCCAGATATGACAACATATGTCACAACAAGCAAGTTGACTCCCGTGAATAAATTATTGACTCTTGATGATTCTTTGGCACCTGCTGCCAATATTGCTGAAATTAAGATACATCAACTTTCTGTTAAGTTCTGTTTTGAAAAAAAAACTGTGATGCTGTGAAACATCAGAAAAGAACAGATAGTTTATGCAGTACTTTAGGCCTTCAGCCTATAATAACATGATAAACAAACCATAATACATGGTGTGCCATAAACAGTATTATAAAATACATTTGATTAGGTGTTGATATTAATACTTTTTAACAGCTCATCACTTAGTTCAAAAGCAAATACAAAATCTCTGAAACACTTATTTTGTGATTAGACTTATTTTCTGTCAGGACATTAGATTTGTAAATTTATCCACCAAAGGGTGGATATAATACATTTCGTCAAGATATTTCCATCTTAAATTGATATAAGAAGCAGATACATACACAAAATGACACTTATCTTTTACATACTTGCTATTTTCTATAAGACATAGTTGGCAAATTCATTGATCTCTTTCAATTTTAGTGTGTCCTCCTCATTCAATCATTAAATCATGTTTAGAACACCAAAACGATGCAAATGTTTTTTGAAAATGAAAGGTAGATCTAATATTAAATATTTCTCAATATCCAATAACAACTTGTATTGATTATAATAAGCAAACTTTGTAGAATTACCTATCTTACTTAACCAGACTGTGATGAGGAAACAAACAGACATAAACTGAAACATAGCTAGAAAAGTGTTTCTGGCACACATCAACTGCACTAGCCATGTATACTCAAAACCATGAGAAAATAAAATATTATTGACTTTAATGGCCCAAACGCTTTTGCTACCATCATCCAGTTTCTTTCAAATAATGTAACATTAGATAGAATATTTGCTTGTCATTATATGTGTAATTTTAGTCCAGTACTTTACATATCTGAACAAACAAGTTGTACGCAAAGGGTATCATCCACATTTACCAAGACTGTCTTTATTCACAGTACATTAAGACATCTTCAAACATCAAGATATAATCAAAGGGAAAAAATTAAAACAATTAAAATGTGTAAACACTAAATCTTACATGATTAGACCCATTCTGGGTGGATATGTGTGACTCTGTAATTACAGCTGTACTCAGACATCAGGATTTTACATGCTGTTTGATGATGGATATTTTGACATGTTTATAACTCCTTTTTGAAGGGATTTGAGTGTAATAATTTTATAGTGTATAATAATTTTACAAAATAATTGGGTATTACAGTCATTTTATGTAGATATGTCAGAATAATTATTAAACAATTAACAATATAAAATAATTCATAATTTAAATGAATGTTCATATATGATTTTCTGTTTGCAAAACATCAATACTACAATAATTCTTCACAAGAATGCTGTTCAAGGAAACCATAAAGTGTAGTGTAATGTGAGGTCACCTTGTAATGGGGTACATTACACAGTACTCCCTAACTATATCACTGTTCAAGGAAGTCATAAAAGTGTGATGTGTTGCATGTCTGGTCACATTGTAATGGGGTTAATTGTTCAGTACTCCCTACCCCATATTATTGGTCAAGAAAAACTGCATTATATTGAGGTCACCTTGTAATGGGGCACACTATGCAGTGATTCCTTACTATAATGCTCTTCAAGAAAGTCAGTAAGGTCTACAATGTGCTCTTCAAGGAATCCAATAAAGTGTACAATGTGCTCTTTAAGGAAACGAATAAGTGTACAATGTACTCTTCAAGAAAGCCAATATAATATACAATGTGCTCTTCAAGAAAGCCAATAAAGTGTACAGTGTACTCTTCAAGGAAGCCAAGTGTACAATATGCTCCTCAAGGAAGCCAATATGTGTACAATGTGCTCTTTAAGAAAGCAAATAAAAAGTAAAATGTGCTTTTTAAGGAAGTCAATAAAGTGTACAATGTGTTCCTCAAGCAAGCCAATAAAGTGTACAATGTGCTCTTTAAGGGAGTCCATAAAGTGTACAATTTCCTCCTCAAGGACGCCAATAAAGTGTACAATGTGCACTTCAAGGAAGCCAATAAAGTGTATAGTGTACTCTTCAAGGAAGCCAATAAAGTGTACAATGTGCTCTTTAAGGAAGTCAATAAAGTGTACAATGTGCTCTTTAAGGAAGTCAATATGTGTACAATGTGCTCTTCAAGAAAGCCAATAAAGTCGACAATGTGCACTTCAAGGAAGCCAATAAAGTGTACAATGTGCTCTTCAAGGAAGTCAATGAAGTGTACAAGGTGCTCTCCAAGGAAGCCAATTTAGTCTAAACTTTGCTCTTCAAGAAAGCCAATAAAGTGTACAACATGCTCTTTAAGGAAATCAATAAAGTGTACAATGTGCTCTTTAAGGAAGCCAATCAAGTGTACACTGTGCTCTTCAAGAAAGCCAATATATTCTACAATGTGCTCTTTAAGGAAGCCAATAAAGTGTACAATGTGCTCTTCAAGAAAGTCAATAAAGTGTACAAGATGCTCTTCAAGGAATCCAATATAGTGTACAATGTGCACTTCAAGGAAGCCAATAAATGTACACAATGCTTCTTCATGAAGCCAATAAAGTATACAGTGCACTCTTCAAGGAATCCAATAAAATGTACAATGTGCTCTTCAAGGAAGCCAATAAAGTGTACAATGTGTTTCATCAAGAAAGCCAATATAGTGTACAATGTGCTCTTCAAGGAAGTGAATAAAGTGTACAAAGTGCACTTCAAGGAAACCAATAAAGTGTACAAAGTGCACTTCAAGGAAACCAATAAAGTGTACAGTGTACTCTTCAAGGACGCCCATTTAAGTGTACAATGTGCTCTTCAAGGAATCCAATAAAGTGAACAAACAATGTGCTCTTCAAGGAAGCAAATAAAGTGTACAATGTGCTCTTCAAGGAAGTTAATAAGGTGTACAATGTGCTCTTCAACAAAGTCAATAAAGTGTACAATCTGCTCATCAAGAAAGCCAATATAGTGTACAATGTGCTCTTCAAGGAAGTCAAAAATGTGAACAATGTGCACATCAAGGAAGCCAATAAAGTATACAATGTGCTCATCAAGAAAGCCAATAAGTGTACAATAGGCTCTTCAACAAAGCCCAAAAAAGGTACAATTTGCACCTTTAGGAAGCCAATAAGGTGTACAGTGTGCTCTTCAGGGAAGCCAATAAAGTGTAAAATGTGCTCTTTAAGGAAGTCAATAAAGTGTACAATGTGCTCTTTAAGGAAGTCAATAAGTGTACAATGTACTCTTCAAGAAAGCCAATAAAGTGAACAATGTGCACTTCAAGGAAGTCAATAAAGTGTACAATGTGCTCTTTAAGGAAGCCAATAAAGTGTACAATGTGCTCTTCAAGAAAGCCAATAAAGTGTACAATGTTCTCTTCAAGAAAGCCAATAAAGTGTACAATGTGCTCTTCAACAAAACCAATATAGTCTACAAAGTGCTCTTTAAGGAAACCAATAAACTGTACAATGTACTCTTCAAGAAAGTCAATAAAGTGTAAAAGGTGCTCTTCAAGGAATCCAATATAGTGTATAATGTGCACTTCAAGGAAGCCAATAAATGTACACAATGCTACTATAGGAAGCCAATAAAGTGTACAGTGTACTCTTCAAGGAAGCCAAAAAAGTGTACATTGTACTCTTCAAGGAAGCTAATAAAGTCTGCAATGTGCCCTTCAAGGAAGCCAATAAGTGTACAATGTGCTCTTTAAGGAAGTCAATAAAGTGTACAATGTACTCTTCAAGGAAGCCAATTTAAGTGTACAATGTGCTCTTTAAGGAAGCCGATAAAGTGTACAATGTGCTCAAGAAAGCCAATATAGTGTACAATGTGCTCTTCAAGGAAGCCAATAAAGTGTACAAAGTGCACTTCAAGGAAAGCAATAAAGTGTACAATGTGCTCTTCAAGAAAGCAAATATAGTGTACAATATGCTCCTTTAGGAAGCCAATAAAGTGTACAATGTACTCTTCAAGGAAGCCAATAAAGTGTAAAATGTTCTCTTCAAGAAAGCCAATAAAGTGTACAATGTGCTCTTCAAGAATGCCAATATAGTCTACAATGTGCTCCTTAAGAAAGCCAATAAAGTGTACAATGCGCTCTTCAAGGAAGTCAATAATGTGTACAAGGTGCTCTTCAATGAAGCCAATATAGTGTACAATGTGGTCTTCAAGAAAGCCAATAAAGTGTACAGTGTACTCTTCAAGGCAGTCAATAACGTGTACAATGTGCTCTTCAAGGAAGCTAATATAGACTACAATGTGCTCTTCAAGAAAGTTAATAAAGTGTACAATGTGCTCTTCAAGAAAGTTAATAAAGTGTACAATGTGCTCTTCAAGAAAGCCAAGAAGTGTACAATGTGCTGTTCAGGAAAGCCAATAAGTGTACAATGTGCTCTTCAAGAAAGCCAATAAAGTGTACAATGTGCACTTCAAGGAAGCCAAGTGTACAATGTGCACTTCAAGGAAGCCAGCCAATGAAGTGTATAGTGTATTCTTCAAGGAAGTCAATAAAGTGTACAATGTGCTCTTTAAGGAAGTCAATAAAGTGTACAATGTGCTCTTCAAGAAAGCCAATAAAGTGTACAATGTGCACTTCAAGGAAGCCAAAATGAAGTGTACAATATGCTTCTTTAGGAAGCCAATAAAGTGTATAGTGTATTCTTCAAGGAAGTCAATAAAGTGTACAATGTGCTCTTTAAGGAAGTCAATAAAGTGTACAATGTACTCTTCAAGAAAGCCAATAAAGTGTATAATGTGCAATTCAAGGAAGCAAATAAAGTGTACAATGTGCTCTTCAAGGAAGTTAATAAAGTGAACAAGGTGCTCTTCAAGAAAGCCAATATAGTCTACAACGTGCTCTTTAAGGAAGTCAATAAAGTGTACAATGTGCCCTTTGAAGAAGTCAATAAAGTGTACAATGTGCACTTCAAGGAAGTCAATAAAGTGTACAATGTGCTCTTCAAGGAAGTCAAAAAAGTGTACAGTGTACTCTTCAAGGAAGCCAATAAAGTGTACAATGTTCTCTTCAAGAAAGCCAATAAAGTGTACAATGTGCTCTTCAAGAACGCCAATATAGTCTACAATGTGCTCCTTAAGAAAGCCAATAAAGTGTACAATGCGCTCTTCAAGGAAGTTAATAATGTGTACAAGGTGCTCTTCAATGAAGCCAATATAGTGTACAATGTGGTCTTCAAGAAAGCCAATAAAGTGTACAGTGTACTCTTCAAGGCAGTCAATAATGTGTACAATGTGCTCTTCAAGGAAGCCAATATAGACTACAATGTGCTCTTCAAGAAAGTTAATAAAGTGTACAATGTGCTCTTCAAGAAAGCCAAGAAGTGTACAATGTGCTCTTCAAGGAAGCCAATAAAGTGAACAATGTGCTGTTCAGGAAAGCCAATAAGTGTACAATGTGCTCTTCAAGAAAGCCAATAAAGTGTACAATGTGCACTTCAAGGAAGCCAATGAAGTGTACAATATGCTTCTTTAGGAAGCCAATAAAGTGTATAGTGTATTCTTCAAGGAAGTCAATAAAGTGTACAATGTGCTCTTTAAGGAAGTCAATAAAGTGTACAATGTACTCTTCAAGAAAGCCAATAAAGAGTATAATGTGCACTTCAAGGAAGCAAATAAAGTGTACAATATGCTCATCAAGGAAGTTAATAAAGTGAACAAGGTGCTCTTCAAGAAAGCCAATATAGTCTACAATGTGCTCTTTAAGGAAGCCAATAAAGTGTACAATGTGCTCTTCAAGGAAGTCAATAAAGTGTACAATGTGCCCTTTGAAGAAGTCAATAAAGTGTACAATGTGCTCTTCAAGAAAGCCAATAAAGTGTACAATGTGCTCTTTAAGGAAGTCAATAAAGTGTTCAAGTGTACTTTAAGGAAGCCAATAAAGTGTACAATGTGCTCTTCAAGAAAGCCAATATAGTCTACAATGTGCTCTTCAAGGAAGTCAATAAAGTGTACAATGTGCTCTTCAAGGAAGTCAATAAGTGTACAATGTGCTCTTCAAGAAAGCCAATAAAGTGTACAATGTGCACTTCAAGGAAGCCAATAAAGTTTACAATATGCTCCTTTAGGAGCCAATAAAGTGTACAGTGTACTCTTCAAGGAAGCCAATAAAGTGTACAATGTGCTCTTTAAGAAAATCAATAAAGTGTTCAAGGTGCTCTTTAAGGCAGCCAATAAAGTGTACAATGTTCTCTTCAAGAAAGCCAATAAAGTGTACAATGTGCTCTTCAAGAATGCCAATATAGTCTACAATGTGCCCCTTAAGAAAGCCAATAAAGTGTACAATGTGCTCTTCAAGGAAGTCAATAAAGTGTACAAGGTGCTCTTCAATGAAGCTAATATAGTGTACAATGTGGTCTTCAAGAAAGCCAATTAAGTGTACAGTGTACTCTTCAAGGAAGTCAATAACATGTACAATGTGCTCTTCAAGTAAGCCAATATAGACTACAATGTGCTCTTCAAGAAAGTCAATAAAGTGTACAATGTGCTCTTCAAGAAAGCCAATAAAGTGTACAATGTGCACTTTAAGGAAATCTTATGCTGGTGTATGTTCAAACAATATTATAATTGAGACCACTTTATATGAAGGATGTTCAAACATTGTTATAAGCAAGGCACCTTACATTTATGTATGTTCTAACATGTTATAAATTAGGCCACTTTATACTGATGGGTTAAAACAGTGTCATAAGTAAGGCTGTCTTTTATACTGAAGCAGGTTCAAACAATGCTGTGTCATAGATATAATTTTGTAAACTTCAACAAAAAATTTATTTCCCTAAAATAAAACGTGAAAATTTAAAAAGAACTTACAGTCTGGTGAATTAAATTCCAAACAATCCAAAATGTTCTATCACCAGTCCTAATGAATAAAGTTCTAATTAAAATCCAGTGATATTCCAAATAAGATCCAGCATTGAATGTGTTGATGTGCCTGTAGTGGGATTCATATCGAAATGTGCCAACAGTCTTTTGACAAATCACAATAATATAATCCATGATATCCTTGTCTGAATTCACTGTAATTCCATGTTAATGTTTCTAACAAGAATATTATTGAAGAGCACTATGTATTTCCAGTAAATAATAATTTGAATAAATAATTCCACCCAAATCAAATACTGAACACAACAATAAGACTGATTGTGCCTAAAGATGTTAAAGTAAGAATAAGTAATTTCTCTAGTAAGCAAGATTATAAACCCACTATTTGACCTAGATCACAATTAGCATTTTCTGAAAATATCCTGTCACTTAATGGAATTTTCAATTCTAGAGCATTCTGGGTTGTCAACAAAGATGAAATCTGTTACTAATATTATAATAAAGAATATGGTAAACATCAGGTACACAAGGCTGTTCTGTGGGGGAATTCCAATGTTCTAGACCGATTAAAATAAACAAGTTTACATTAATAAAAATTTGAATACTTAATCCACAATCATAGGAGAACTATTATCTATGTATTATGTTATTCCAAAACAAATGTTACTGGTCAGGTACAACATGAACTTCATTTTGGACAAGGTCAAGAACTTAATACAGATATATATAACATATAATCATGGAGAAAAAACTAACAAACAATACAAATTAAATATGCATAACAATTGTACATAATTTTCATTATCCAAGAACTAAAATTAACATAGATAATGTAGCAATGACACTGCATGGCAAAATTTAACTAAAATATAAAAACAATTATGGTATTACAATCAAATGTAGAATGTTTTAAGGAAATTGCATTTTCATTTTATTTTACAAATATAGACATTTTGTTTGCTTTTTGTCTTTGTTTGCCCATGCTAAAGAGCAAAGACAGACATATACATGTTTAAAAATAGATAAATAGGTAGGTAAGGGTTTTGGAAATGGATAAATTTTAAAGAGAGAGAGAGAGAGATAACATTTGAGCAAATGACCTTAAACTGAAAACTAAAAAGATAAAAAAAAAACTGTGTTAATTTAATTTTAATGAGGTCTGTATATATCATAGCATTTTTCTATTTATCTACATTTCAACTCAACGTTCAACTATCATGCAGATTTAAGTATTTATCCAGTAAGAAAACAAGGTAAACAGAGTACCTCACTGAAACATTCATTGATATCAATGAACTCACATTTAGCCTTTTTACTTTTTTTCTGGGGACTTGTGTCCACTCACTTGAATAGACTGAAACATTTTTCTTTTCTCTACATTTCCATTTCATATTCTATTGATCATGCAGATTTCAGTATCTGTCCAGTAATAAAGCAAGGTAAAACTAAGTCCCTAAAAGTCCCTCAATGAAATATTATGTAACATCAATGAACTTTAACTTTGCTTTTTTCTGAGGAGTTGTGTCCATTCACAAAGTCTGCTCCCACTTCCTTATCATCCAATTAACACTAACCAAGCCATGAGCAATTTGTGAACTGCATATGGGCTGACATTGCAGATTCTAAAATTGGGTTGGTACATGTAACCAATTCAATAGTGACTAAATGATAATTGTTTATAATACAACTTCTGAGATTTCTTTCACAGGTTTGTTTGAAGATACAAGGCAATTAATCTCCAGTAATTAGTGAGCTTGGAAATCTAGCACCAACAAGCCATCTTTATCATCTATGTTTACATGAAAATCACAGGGGACTAATCAGTTCCGATTATCAGGCCCAAAATTTACTGTATTAAAAAAGCTGTTCTCAGATCATACTCAAAAGTCGCCTTGTCAGAGATTGTTTAGTTGCATATTACTGATTTCAAAGTGTAAATTTAGAATCTGTAATGTCAGTCCATATGCAGCTCACAAATTGCTCATGGCTTGATTAGGACTTGAAAAATATAAAAGATCAATAGATTAAAGAAACTGCAGGCTGTTATGTAATCAAAGAATGTGATGCATGTAAATGAGAAATAAAGTTGCAGATACATGTTCTGTGGCAAGATGACTTGCAGAATATAACCAAGTCTCTATTTTTGGCGGCTTGTCCACTGGCAAGTACCTTGCAAACCTGATCTTGCCCAGTCAAATTTGAGCTTCTCATGGGAGTCAGGTAAGTGGATCTCTGAAGCCCTGATAATAATGTACCCTATTATAACATGACCTCATGTATAATGCAGGACACTTTCATGGATACCTTAGAAGCATTGTAATGGGGGATCACTATATAATGTACCCCATCACAGGGCTTGAAACTAATGCTAATCCACTATCCTGTGGTTAGTAATCAGTCAAACCCAGCAGTTACTAATACATTGGGACAGTGAAAATTAGGCCTTGTCAACTATTATAACCATTACAAATTTAAGAAGTGGTCATAAGTCAGCATTCTCTTCACTGGTTAATTGATTTGCTTATTATTAAAACTGTCCCTACCAACATCCAGCAATTGACATGGTGCATTAAATGCCCACAGTAAAAATTGACAGGTTTTAAGCCACTCATCCACTCATTAGTGTGGTTATTGTCAGAACAGTCCTTGCACACATGAAACTAGTCTGGTGTACTGCCCTAAAGCACTGATCTTATTACTGATGATATGTATAGGGTCTTGGGCTAGTACTGACCAATCAGAAAAGGATGTTTTTGCCAGCTCAACAAATAATCCAGAACAAATAAATATCTTTAATAAACATTCATTATATTGTGCAGTGACAAACTGTAAATAAATGCAAGTATTTGCAAGATGTGCAGCAACCACTGAAATGGCAGTAATTAGATGATGACAAGAGAGAGTGCAATTGCAAATATGATAAAGAGAAAGAGACTAAGAAAGTACCTGAAATGCTGGGTAAATTAATACAAATGGCTTAAGCAGGAGAGGCTGTGATGTTGGGCAATTTCTGCACAGAGAATCTAGAGGAATAAGAATGTTTGCTGGGTACTTCATTTATTGATGGGCACAAAAATTTTCATAAAACATCCCTGGAATGACACAGTGCAAGCTTCCTATATATAATGGCAGAGGAATAAATGAAATCAAAACAGAAAGTTGGTTTCTGAGAAGCAAAGCAAATTATGGCATCTTTGAACAAAAGAGTCTTAAAGAAACTTGAGCATGAACTTCAAATTTTTATGAGTCTTTTTGGTGAAACACGATTGTTCTGACTGATGCAAATAAATAATAAATGTTGAATTAGAAATTGAACTGGCTTCTGTTTGATTTTAGCAGCATAAGTGAAATTTAGGGAGGGCAAAATTATTTTGGTGATCCTGCAGATTAGTGAAAACAAATCCTAGTTTTGAGCCCTGCAAGGTTACCTCACATATAACAGAGTACACTTTTATGGCTATCCTGAAAAGCATTAAAGTGAGAAATCTCTGTATACTGTACACCATATGGTGACTTCACACATAACACAGCACACTTTTATAACCCCATGAACCACATTGTTGTGCAGATCACAGGAAAGATCTCCCATATTATAACACGCTTTTAGATTTAACACTGTAACACCATTAAACCCCTTAATCAAAATTATAAAAACTACAAATTTAAAAAAAAAATTTAAGAAATAATTTTCAAGATCTATCCGCTGAAAACTTTACCTCAAAACAAAAGTACTTGATTTGGACATTACTAGAACATGTTTTTACAGCCACATTTTAACTCTAATTAGCCACTGTTGAATTCCAGCAACATAAGATAATTATTAAAATGAGGTGTTTACGTCAATTTTTTAATGGTACTCACGATTTGATCTATGACAATATGGGTTGAAAGAAAACAACCTGAAGCTTGATATTTTTATTTACTTTTTGAAACATTATTGAAATACAATTAAATGTATAAATACCATGCAGTGAAAATATGCCTAATTTACATAAACTAACAATATTAATATATGTTTGACTGGCATTTCTTATGTATCCCCCATCACCAAAACATGCAGGTATACTCATAATTTTTTTATCATTTTTGCTATACCGCTGTTTGGTACATAACATGGTGGACATTTATGGACCCCAACTATCCTGTTATAGTGGGGGAGAGTTGTATTTCTGAAAAAGTGCAGATTGGTTTACCTACCTGTTAGCAGTAAAGTGATGAATAATGCAAAGAAATCTGGATAGGTAGACAGTCCAGGTACACTCATGGAAACCTTTTCCTTGAAGAAGTTTTGAATTTTATTGCCAATTAGTGAGTCAAAGTAGGAGCTCCAGGCTCGAGCTACACTGGCATTACCTGAAAAAGAGGTTTTAATTCATTAAAAAAGCATCTACATGTAGATTAAATCATTTTCAACTTTTCTTGCATGTATTACCATCAGTGGAACAATATGCAAAGGAGAATATTGTTGAGTTGCCTGTCTTTGCATATAAACTGCCCTGAAAGGCCAGTGAACTGATACTATAGACATATTGGAAATCATTTAAGGCCAAAAAAAGGAGAATTTTAATTTATCTCTGGCAGTATAAACACACAGATTATTTTTTCTAATCTTTATGATATTCTCTTGACAGCCTATCCAATTATACCCACTGCTATAAAAACCATTGGATAGACCTGTCGGGACAGCTACAGCTCTCCAAGGATCAACAGCCAGACTTATTTGGCTGCCACACTCCAAATAGATAAAACAAGTCAGAATGTTATGATCTAGACAAGTCAGAATATTATGATCTAAACAAGTCAGTGTTATAACCTCAACAAGTCAGTGTTATGACCTAAACAAGTCAGAATGTTATAACCTAAACAAGTCAGTGTTATGACCTAAACAAGTCAGTGTTATAACCTAAACAAATCAGTTATGACCTAAACAAGTCAGAATGTTATAACCTAAACAAGTCAGTGTCATGATCTAAACAAGTCAGTGTTATGACCTAAACAAGTCAGAATGCTACACCCCGATTTGCCGATCCTGAATGGGTTCGTGGATCATGCTCATCAAAATCAGTGCTATATAAGGGGGTGATTCAGGGTAAACCATCCCCAAGTCTCTGTCATTTTACCCAAATATTCAAAGAAAGTAAACAGCTGACTTGCCATTTTTTATAAACCATCCCCAAGTGCCTGTCATTTTATCTAAATATGCAAAGAAAGTGAAGTTAACTTGCCTTTTCTTGAGTTAATGACTTCCAATCCTCCTCCCTTTTTCTGGCCATTGAATGCTTTTGTATAATGAGTTCTGGCCATTGAATGCTTTTGTATAATGAGTTCTGGCCATTGAATGCTTTTGTATAATGAGTTCTGGCCATTGAATGCTTTTGTATAATAAGTTCTGGCCACTGAATGCTTTTGTATGATGAGTTCTGGCCATTGAATGCTTTTGTATAATGAGTTCTGGTCACTGAATGCTTTTGTATGATGAGTTCTGGCCATTGAATGCTTTTGTATGATGTGTTCTGGCCACTGAATGCTTTTGTATGATGAGTTCTGGCCACTGAATGCTTTTGTATAACAAGTTCTGGTCATTGAATGCTTTTGTATAATGAGTACAATACTGATGATGTCTTTTTCTGGCCACTGAATTCTTTGTATAATGAGTTCTGGTCATTGAATGCTTTGTATAATGAGTTCTGGCTATTGAATGCTTTTGTATAATGAGTACAATACTGATGATGTCTTTTTCCAGCCATTGAATGCTTTTGTATGATGAGTACAATACTGATGATGTCTTTTTCTAGCCAATGAATGCTTTTGTATGATGAGTACAATACTGATGCTGTCTTTTTCTGGCCATTGAATGCTTTTGTATATTGAGTACAACACTGATGACGTCTTTTTCTGGCCATTAAATGCTTTGTATATGAGTACAATACTGATGCTGCCTTTTCTGGCCATTGAATGCTTTTGTATGATGAGTACAATACTGATACTGTCTTTTTCTAGCCACTGAATGCTTTGTATGATGAGTACAATACTGATGCTGTCTTTTTCTGGCCACTGAATGCTTTGTATAAGAGTACAATACTGATCCTGTCTTTTTCTGGCCATTGAATGCTTTTGTATGATGAGTACAATACTGATGCTGTCTTTTTCTGGCCACTGAATGCTTTTGTATATTGAGTACAATACTGATGCTGTCTTTTTCTGGCCATTGAATGCTTTGTATAAGAGTTCAATACTGATGATGTCTTTTTCTGGCCATTGAATGCCTTTGTATGATGAGTACAATACTTATGCTGTTTTTTTCTAGCCATTGAATGCTTTGTTTAAGAGTACAACACTGATGCTGTCTTTTACTGGCCACTGAATGCTTTGTATAAGAGTACAATACTGATGCTGTCTTTTTCTGGCCATTGAATGCTTTTGTATAATGAGTACAATACTGATGCTGTCTTTTTCTGCTCAGCAATGTAAAAAAAATACTATTTTGTGCTTTTCTTAATTATGTTTGTCAGCAATTAAGGTTTCAATCTATAAGATTCCCACCAAAAACCTTGAAGAAGTAAGTCAAACTCCAGGCATTTTGATATTGTAAACATTCTGAACTTTAACCAGTCTACACTCATTCTCATTATTTTACTTCTCACTATTTTTCCACCAGTTCACTCTGTTCTTGCAGGATAGTCACTTCACCCAACACTCTGAGTCTAGCATGGATCCAAGGGCCAATTTGTTCAGGCATTACACACAGAGGTGAGTATAGTAAACTGTGAGTAAGACTGTTTAAATATGCAGATAGGTAAATTAAGACTGTGAGTAAGACTGTTTAAATATGCAGATAGGTAAATTAAGACTGTATACTGCCCTTTATTAGACCATCATCCAAAATAATGTAAATCAATTTTAACCCAATTTTTCAGGAAATAGGTATAATACTGTATGAAGACTGTTGGGTTATGGAAACATGTCAAAAGAAAACTGATGCTTTTTTTATTTTTATGGTGTATCCTCTTAAAACAAGGACTAAATAATGTTTGATCAATTTTATTCTAGCATTTTGTGCACCTAAAGAATACAGAAATAGTATGAAAACATGAAATTATTTTTTAATACAGCTTTTGACCGTGTAATGTTATACATGTATAGGTGGCTGGCTATTGCAGATAGGTGCAACATCCTTGTAAATTGCATTGTACTTTCCTACGCTGTAATCCATGTAAGATCTTTGAAAAAGTAATATATATATATATATATATATATATATATATATATTAGCTTTCTAAAGAAAAACTTGCATACCACATGCATGATTTTAGTGGGCTGCCAGTGATATCCATGTGCATAGATACACCAATTAGTTCATAATTGCTGTTACACTGACCATTTTCACATGACAATGAACCCTCTTTGAATGGGCTTCTGACTAGTAACACAATCTCATTGAGTTCTTTCACACATTACTTGTAAAAACCGAATAAGATTTTAAAACAGCTTCATAAATTTGAAATGAATGAAACTCATCTGTTGACAGGTTTTTATCAGAACTAAATTCTGCAAGCAAACATGTCTGGAATCCTGTTAAACAACTTGTCACTCAAGTTACATAATCAATTAGATATTCAATTTTCAAAGTTGATTTCCATAATTATAATTCGCCAAGAACTTCACAATGCATGCCTGTATCTCAAGTTTGATCACAATCTGTTATGACTGACAAGTTTGATCAAAATCCATTCAAAATCAAGCCTCTGGATTGGTGGCAAGTATTGACAAATTCACAATGGACAATTAAAGATGGATGTGGTTCCATATCACAAACTTGTTTGGCTTCTGACTATGGGAAGCACTGAGGAGCAAATTCAAACATTTTCCTTTTTTATCAGAGCCAAGAATACCTTTTACAATTTCAAAACCAAAACTTGCAACAAAAGATAAAACATACCTATAACATATTCTAATATAAGATTCCAGCCAATGACAAAAGCCATCAACTCCCCCACAGTGACATAGCTGTAAACATATGCTGACCCAGTTCTAGGAACTCTGGCTCCAAACTCGGCATAACAAAGACCTGAAATTCAAAGAAAATGACAAAAAGATGATGATGATGATGGTATGGTGGAAAATAACTGGTCTCTGCCAAAACTAAGCCTAGAATTTCTTAAGGTCTTAAATTGCCTTCTTTGCGGATATTCTTGTGAATATTGTCAGTATCCAATACATTCCTATGTAACATATAGTTTAGAAAATAATGCAAAAATTACTAAATAAAAACTCTGTACTATCACATCATTATCACCATCAACATCATTAACATTGTCATCATCATCATCATCATCATTAATCCTCACTGAACAATAACACTGTATTTTCATTAAATCTTAGCATTCTGAAAATAAGATGTTCACTATATACTTAATACTAAAATATAAAACAGTTTGTTACTTGTGAAAATATCATAATCTGTATACTACAAACATACTATATAATGAAACATAATCTGTATACTACAAACATACTATATAATGAAACATAATCTGTATACTACAAACATACTATATAATGAAAAACATAATCTGTATACTACAAACATACTATATAATGAAACATAATCTGTATACTACAAACATACTATATAATGAAACATAATCTGTATACTACAAACATACTACATAATGAAACATAAGGAAACATATTAACTCAGACATAAATCCCTTTTAAAAAAAAAATCAATAAACATTAATAATAATAAATGTACCATTTTTATATCCTAAACTATATTTTTTTTTATTATGAAAGTATAAAAATAATACTCCAAGCACTTTCCTTGTTCATATTGTAGATACCTGCTAGGACTGAGACAAGGGCTGCAATGAGAAATGAGATGGTGACAGAGGGGCCAGCTGTTTCCTTGGCAACCTGCCCAGCAACAACATATATCCCAGCACCAAGGGTACTTCCAATTCCTGTTAAAATTTAAAATACATTAATTTCTCATCTCAAGAATAATAATGGCTCTGGGGATTTTTTTCTTTCAAATAAAGTACAAGTGTTAAAAACCTACTTCTAAATAACACATCACCCTTAACATAATATGCCACCAGGTGACCTTCTATACAAACTGTGGTCAGAAAATTTTGCAGCAGTCACCAGTTGCAAAATAAACAAACAATGAAAGGAAACTAAACAATGCAAGAGTAATGAAAACAGCACATTATATGCCAACTTATGTTTAATGAGTACTGCAAACAGCACATTATATGCTCACTTCATGTTTAATGAGTACTGCAAACAGCACATTTTATGCTCACTTCATGTTTAATAAGTACTTCAAACAGCACATTTATGTTCATGTCATGTTTAATGAGTACTGCAAACAGCACATTATATGCTCACTTCATGTTTAATAAATACTGCAAACAGCACATTTATGTTCATGTCATGTTTAATGAGTACTGCAAACAGCACATTATATGCTCACCTCATGTTTAATGAGTACTGCAAACAGCACATTATATGCTCACTTCATGTTTAATAAGTACTGCAAACAGCACATTTATGTTCATGTCATGTTTAATGAGTACTGCAAACAGCACATTTATGTTCATGTCATGTTTAATGAGTACTGCAAACAGCACATTATATGCCCACCTAATGTTTAATAGTCATCTATGTAGATAACTGAAATCTGTGTGCAGAGCCACCTTTCTCTTTCAGTCGGTGACCTTTACCTTTGAACTTTTCACCCAAAAATCAATCAGCTTCTTCCTTACCCCAAGTGTATGCCAGTCACAAAATCTGGATTTTGTATGTGATGTAGAACTAATGTTAGTGAGTGGAAACCATTAATATTCTTTCAGTCTAATTGGCCTGACCTTTGACCTTTTGACCACCAATATTAGTTGGGTTCTTTCTTACTCCAACTGCAAGTCATTCACAATGCCACAATGTTTGGTAACCTTAAATGATGGAGAACTCAAGTTACTATGTGGAAGTAAACTTTTCTCATTCCATCATAGTGACCTTGACCTTTGGAACCAGAAATCAATTTTTTTCTTGCCCCAAAACTGGTAACAGATGGATCGAATGCAGTATAACGAGGCATTACAAACTCTGTTTCCTAATGCTGAAACATTGTTGCAGTAAAGCCAAGTAAATGGCACTATTCAGTTTTCAGATACATGTTACAACCATGGTTTCTAGCAGGTGCAAAACATTTAGTTTATTCCAGTCATGCCAATCTTCTTGCCTTTAAATTCTCAAATTTCTTTAATACAGAATTAAGAGCATTATGTTTGGAAAAACTGTGATAATACTTACACAGAACCAAGACAATAGTTAGAGAGAAGTCAGACAAAAATTGCACAGAACTTGGACAATACATGCAGTTACAGAGGGGATAAACCTCTCCTAATCTGCCTCAATGAACATCTCTTCAATGCAACTGACATGTCCAGGCACCTGACGCCATTACACTACAGTACCTGATTTGGAAAGCAAGCTGCATCTTTATTTATTTTCATTTTATTTATTTACAAAGATTATACAAGTATTTTAACATTTCTACAATGTAATGATGTAATTGATTTGGACAGCGTGTCCTAGCTAAAATGAGCAAGAGACCCAAGTGGACCTGGTATCATTTACCTCAGTAGCTGATTAATCTTAAATAATATACATTTAAAATAATATACAAGTAATGGTGCTAAATAAGTATGATCAAAACTGGATTAGAAATAGTGATAGTGTCGAGTGATAACATGCTCAGCCAATCAGACGCAATATCACCTCATTAATATGCATAAATCCAGTGCATTATTGAACTCATGCCAATCTTGATCACAAAAGCCTATGTATGTATGTATGTATGTATGTATGTATGTATGCATAAGTATTCAATGACTATTCAGCACAAATGGTTGTATGGTGCCAACCAAAAAGAGCATATAAGCATCATTTTAAAAGCATGGCCTCAAGAGTGTCAACATGCCCAGACAATCATATGCAAGGTCAGCTCATTAATATATGTGGATCATGCTCATTATCAAAATTATTCAAGATACAAGTCCATATTCCAAGTCTGATTTCTTAAAAATAGATCAAAGTTATAGTTTCCAGAGTTGCAACAAGATCAGCTAATCAGATACAAGATCAGCTCATTAATATGTATGGATCTTGCTCATTACAGAACATGTCCAAGATCAACTCATTAATATGCATGGATCTTGCTCATTACAGAACATGTCCAAGATCAACTCATTAATATGTAATGGATCTTGCTCATTACAGAACATGTCCAAGATCAACTCATTAATATGTATGGATCTTGCTCATTACAGAACATGTCCAAGATCAACTCATTAATATGTATGGATCTTGCTCATTACAGAACATGCCCAAGATCAACTCATTAATACGTATGGATCTTGCTCAATACAGAACATGTCCAAGATCTTGATGACACATATGTTCCAAGTTTCATAAAAAGTGACAAATAAATACGGCATCCAGACTGGAAGCAAGATCATCCAATCAGATGTTGGATCACCTCATTAGTATGCATGATTCACCCTCATTTAATCAAACCTGTCCAATATTTTAATGAAATAAATATAATTTCAAAGTTTGAGCAAAACTGAATTGGAAATGTGGCCTTCAGCGTGGTAACAAGGTCAGTCAATCAGAAGCAGGATTACCTCATTAATTGCTAACATGGACTTGAATTGTGGATCTCACTCATTATCAAGCTCATCAAAAATGGTACACCCATACTGAAGGTCTAATTAAAACATGATCATAAAAATGGACTTCAGAGTAGAAAAAAATAACTGTTTAAGGATACATGACTAACAACAGTCACAATGGATGCAGAGATAAACCTTAAGCTCATGTGTATGTGAAAGCTTGATTATATAATCTTACTCAAAAACCTCGATAGTGGGCCCTAACAATGATATCTCTTTAAAGATACTTTTTGACTATCAATTTTCCCCATTTTAAAAAAGATGTAAAAACTTTGGAAATAGTTTTAATACCATCTGATTTCATGTTGTTGATTTATCTTAAGGCAAATTGTTAAAAAATATATTAAGACGTACAGGAGGGGATTTGTGTTGATGCAGTTTAAAGTGATAAAATAATATTTTGTACTAAGAATGAGAAACAAAAAAATATCTCTTCCATCACAACATCATAATTCCCCTTCAAAAGTCGTCTCAGTTGGCGATAAAAGACCAGGTAAATAGTGCCTGGGAATAGGTACCCAGTTCTGTAGCATTAATCTCAAATACTCTGTGTAATAAAGTGAATGCAGGCTTCAGCTGAAAATCAATTATGGTAAAGAGAATGTTTATATACCAGTCCCTATGAAATTCTAGTCCAAGTTAACAATCAATATTGAATTTCAAGGCAAAAATTGGAGACCATGTTAATATAGAAACAAGCACATATCGGCTTGTTGATTAGCTACCATACAGGCACACTGTCTCAATAGTTTCAGTCCAATGTACCCAAGACAAGACTGACCCAGCTAGTCACTATCAATAGGCTAAGAAATAGATGCATCTTCAACACAGGATAACAGATGAAGCAGCATAATCATATACATACTTGTTAGCATACAACATGTCAAAAATATGGTCTGCTGCACTGAGAGGTTTACAAAGTCCTGCTGACTTTCATCAAAATTTCTGAAAACAATCAAGTAATGAGAGCTTCACTGGGAGCAATTTCAGGTACAAGTCCAAGTTTCAGCAAAATCTTGCTCCATATTTCCAACAAATCTTTTAATTTCTTAAGATTCCTCAAAGAAACTGAAATTCCTTAGATACAGTCTTACTGTATCTAAATCTTCAAAGTTATCAATATTTCCTATAATTTTTTTAAACTCTTCAAAGAAAACTGAAATACAGTTTAATTGTATCACTGATGTGCAACAGTAGCATGCTTTGTTTGTTTGCTTTTTTGTGGCAAATGGGTTCAATTCCTTGTTATGGCAGTGCAAAGGCATGAGCTAGTGCATCCAACACCCATCCAAATTTAGTTACTTGCTCCAGGTATCAAAACATGCAAGTCCAGTGTACAAAATATACCAGTAATGTAGAATCTGGAAGAACTCTGTTTTACAACAGATGTAAACTAAATATAAAATTTAATTGGAAATTCTATAAGAAAATAAATTCGTTACCTAGAGCTGTGAGGTCGATTGTGTTAAGACACCTTGCAAGCTGTGTTTCTGACACGCGACTTGTATCTATATATTTTTTTCTAGCAAGTTTCTGAATAAAAGCTTTCATTCTGCGCTGAGTAGAGACTCCCTTTCCTCAGACACTCTGAAAAAAGATGACAGTCTTTGATTGCCAGAAAAAGTAAAACTTTAGTTTAATCATTCTCACACAGAGTCAAAAACCTGTTTGTCATCTATAAATATTGACTGAGTTCAGGAGCCAAAAAACAAATTAAAAAGCTCTTAAGTTTTATCATTATGTCTATCAGCTAAAATAATTTGGGAATTATATGTAATCATATGTGTGTGTACATATATATATATGTAATCATATGTGTGTGTACATATATATATAGACCAAAGAAGTCAGCTCAGGACAAATCAGGATATTTTCAAAGTTTAATTGTCTGGGAGTTCAGACTTCAAAAGAGGGATGGTTTTCATTGAAAATTGCAAATTTTCCATTGTGGCACATGTCCTAGACTTTCTTATCCTAATAAGGTCCCACAGCTTGTGTCATTACATGCAAGTGAGTAGTTTTTTATCCATCTGTATGAAAACTTTTTGTGCAATTTCTGCACCTTTGATTCTCACTAAGTTATTATTCACTAGTCCCTAGTATTGCATTTTTAAGTGTTTGAACTGTCGATACAGGTCATCGTTTAAAAGAGATAAGATATCCATCAAGGGCTTTAATTTAAAGCTGATGTTCATCCATTCATCATTAATCAAGTTCTGTTGTAATGGTTAGTTTACTTTGATCACCAACTGATTTTCAGTCTTTACTGAAAACAGTCAACAAATTTTTATGAAACTTCACTCCAGGTCACTGAATTTCTCATTTTGTTCACTCATTCCAAATACAGTGAAAAGCAATTACGATTAAGAAAACAACTGATTTATTTAACCGCTATAATGAATATACTATTTCATGTCTGTATATGTGGTGTTTCAAATTTTGGCACTAGTTTATTACTCAACTAGCTGATGGGAAACATCAACAACACTCCACAACACCTAATCATACATTCATTACTCTGACAAACTGAATCTTATTCAGTAACACAAAATATTTGTCTTTAATTTTAATTTTAATTAATATTATTACATACGTTTTTAAAATCTGAAACAAGATACAAACAGTAGGACAAATACCAGTTACCAAACCAAAATCTTAGAATTGCATAATAATTGGTGATTATCAGAAATTTCTAATACTAGAGCATAAAAATTCCAAACTATAAGGTATTTATGCTCAGTGTATGGGGAATTGCTAATAATCATGAATTGTCCAGAGCAATTATGCAACCTTTTCAGTTGTATATACTAATTATTAAGTACTGAAACTAAGATATTGAAAAGGGCATCTCATAAATGTATTTTCCATAGTAATTTTAATGTAAAATTACATTATTTGTTACTGAAGTTTAATCATATAACTATTGTAATGTATGCTGCTTGCATTTTTACTGTGTTTAGAATATACAGTAATGAAATTTCATTTAAGAGTCTATTACAACAAAATGAGTATATTCAATTCCCAAATTCAATTGTTAAAAATATACAGTAGTCAAGCACTTTCCGTTCTGTTTGGTGTATATTTATAATTCCATATATATATATATATATATATATATATATATACATATACATACATACATCCATTGATACAATATAGTATACTTTAGATGATTTCACTGTGTCCCGGTGTTTCCATGTACCAGTACAGTACAACTAAAGTAACTGTAGACTGTGTGACAGTGTTAATAGAGACTGCCAATTATACAAGATATTCATGAAATGCCAATTATACGAGATATTCATGAAAATTTGGCACTGAGCTGTTAACTGACCCCGGATCACGTGTAACGTCATTCACGCCGAAAGATATCGACCTGTATCCATCATTAATATCAGGGTCGACCACAGGCACTTGATTCCGTGGTAAACTAATGTGTACACTCACCAATTAATTGGTGAGTGTACACATTAGTTTACCACGGAATCAAGTGCCTGTGCGGTCGACGTCTTACAGTGAGGCACCGGACACGCACGGGGGCTCTATCATTGTCAACAAGTAACCCTACAATTTACCTACAAATCATGTATGCAATTATGTGCTGTATACTCAAACTGGTAGATGAGCGACGATGCAACCCCTGTGGTGCACCTATTGCTGTAAAAAAAACAAACTCCCCCAATCGGATAACTACAATCAGGTCCAAGTAAAGCGTTACCCCTACTAAAATGGTTCACAACTTACATGACACATTTTCTCGTCTCGTTACGTTTAGTCACTACTGTAAAACTGATAATAATTGAGACACTATCGGTAATCTCTTAACACAATATCGACACCGGATGCACATAGTATTCGCACACCCCAAGTTTGTACTCCTCTTGTCGATTTTAAAAACGAAAAGCATCAGCAATATTTACAAACACATACAACTTGGTCATTTCATTCATCAATTTATAAATCTAACCTAACTGCTGCCAGAGGGTCCCTAACTCTGTCAACCAATTGCGTTTTAAACCGAACAGAAGCTCTAGGTATAAACAAGCGGACAGACTGCTCACCGTCCCCTTTTCTCGATATATTGGTGTGGTCCCTCTCCGACTTGTCATCATAGAACGGACCTCTAGTGCCAAAAGTTAAAATGATTTCATGTGTTATTGTTTCTCCATTACGTATGTGCTGTTTGTGTTAAGTTTATTAAATTTCGAGTTTATTAATTTTGAGCTAGGGTTTGTACACCATCCTAATCTAATTTAAAAAGAAAGCTCCTAAACCCAGGCTGGTCTTGGAGCATATTTATTACTCGAGTTGTCGTATAATTTTATAAACATTTTAGAAGTGCAATGTTTAATAAAGAAAGAAAATAAATATTTAATTTTCAGTATATGCAAGAAAAAATAGTAGTAAAAGTTAATTAATTAAGAAGAGTTTTAAGATTTTATGTAGTTGTATAAAGAAAATTTTAATATAAATAGAGAAAGATAATGTTTCCATTGCTTTGCACATAGATTCAGCTTTTGAATCTTAGTTAGACACGAGCAGAGTTCACGCTATGCTTCAGAGCAAGGGAGCATTGTTCATCCACAATGGGTGCTAGCTCAAGTGCCACGAGTTTCTTGTCCAATACTAACTTGATGAAGTGTAATTCGTCATGAATAATTGTTTAACAGTGGGTTTTCCAGTATAAGCTACTCTAATCTGGCAATTTTGATAGTAAATCCTTTCTGTTGCAATCATTTAGGAAGTTTTAAATATAATAATTAGTAATTATAATTAGGTTAAATTACTACATAAAGTGTATAGAAGTTATAAATTTGTATGATATCTGCAAGTTTGCAAATAGGTTAGAAAGGTTATAGTAAATAGTAGAGTAAGATTTGAGACGTAGAAAGCTGGTAGCTAGGGCTGCCTGTTCGTCTCGACTTGTTCGTACAAATTCGTTTCCTATAAGTATTATCTTGAATCAGAGGTCCGTGTTCGCTCCTTGTATACATCTGGATTTCTTAATTCATTTTTCAGTTCCTTTTATATTGTAATCTAGGTTCATTTTTGAGTTCTACATTTTAGTATACTTATTGTATGCAGTCTTTTCTATTGATAATTCTGGTATCGGGCAGGATTTCTTAATTCATTTTCCAGTTCATATTTCCGTGCTTTATCCATTATCTAGTCCATGTTCATTTCAGGTCATTTCCATTGTTTAAATATTATGATTCATTCTACCACTTACTGGTATGAAAACTAAAAAATTAAAAATAAAAAAATAAAAAAAATACTGATGATTCATAACTAAAGGTTCTCAGCCCGTCAAGATGATTATATTCGTGTTCCTCTGATATATACCTGATGTCTTGATGAATATATTAACGATTATTGAAGCAAAGATGCATGTCATTTCTCAAGGACTGCATCCTCTTATATCGATTTTTGGTCATATCAGACAAGTACGTTCTTAGCCATTGTAAAGGATGGGTATTTCGCATCCAGTTTTGCTCATTGATGTATCTTTTGATTTCATTACCTTTAATCCGAACATAGTGAGTTTTCTGTTCTGTTCTTTCTTTTCCCTTATAACAGTTTCTTTTCTTTTATTTATCCCGCTTCTGAATACAAGGCACAAAAACGAATGAATGCATTATTTAATTACTGGACTTCCTTCGATTTTCTATCATGAATGTTTTGAATATGTCCAAGCAATGAATGCGATAAGACTTAATTACTGAACTTCCTTGGACTTACTATCAGGAATGTTTTGAATATGTCACAGTAGTAGTGAAGGGGGGGGGGCACTTTAGCGTCAATGGGAAAATACATTACATGACCCCCCACCCCACCCCGGCAAGTTTGGCGTCAAAAAAATCCCCTGGACTACTTTGGCGTCAAAATAAACACTGGGCCACTATAGCGTCAAAGGAAAGTTGGGTTTTGTATAGGGACAATAGGAATGGAACAGGTAGGGTGACGTCACGGTACTGGTAACAATGTTGCAAGTGGCTGACCTGAATACGCACGGCTACCTAGATAGAGACAAATACAATAGAGACAGTGACATAGAAACGTGGTTAGAGACAGAGACATATACAACACAGTCATATATTGATGAACATCAATCTATCTTACCTAAATTATACAACAGCTAAAAAAAATTAGGCAAGAAAACGTAAATCATTTCGAGGCAGTGGAGTGGCCCTGAAAAGGGCCTTTGGTTTTTTATATGTTAACACCATTTCGTTAACATAGAGGGCATCTTACGGATCTTATTCTCTTTCTTAAACTTCGTCTAACCTCTGGACCGTAGATGAGGACTCGCTTCAGACAGCCTTGTCTCTCCACATAGGACCTTCTTTTCCAAACGGTCGTCTCGGTGATCCGGATGATTGTCCATGATGATTTAACATACATGGGTAAGTCCTTACGGAACAGCATCGACAATATGAGAGTAGAGTATTAAACGTTTGTCCACATCTTGTGACGAGAACAAGTGAAGTGAATGAAGTGAACCGCGTTTGTTTATAGTGGAAGACCGGATCGAAACGGATTGAGATTTTTCACCAATCCCAATACGTGTTACAAAGTTCAGCCACCTCGCGGAGCCTGTCTTCCAATCCGAAGAGAGTTACCTGTCACGTCACAACCCTGTATAGGTGCGCTTGAGTCTGTGCGCAGTGAATCGATCGATGTTTTTTAAAACATGACGGAAACTAAGAAGGCGATGAATTGGGGTGCACCGGCTGTGGAGACGAGAAGCGATGACATAGCAGCGGCTTCCAAAGTCAACACAGGTCTACTTCCAGAAGAGGTCGACTTTAATTGGGATTTAGTGGATTTTCTCTATTCTTCGCAAGAATTTGTTCAGGTACCAGTACCTTCGCCAGCTTCTCCTTCTTTACCACACGTCGAGGATTTTAAACAGAGACAGAAGGAAGAATTGGAGAAATTTTTACAACAGCTGAAAGAAGCAGAACAAGCTTTTCTCCTTCAACAGCAATAGCAACAGCAAGAAGAAGAGACAAGAAGGAAACGACAGGAAGAAGAAGAAGCAGAGAAGAAACAAGGTCTAGGAGAGAAGAACAGTAAACATCAAACGGTAACGCTACTCTTGGACATTTTGGCAGAGTTAAGGAGTCTCAAACAAATGTATCAGACTTCTTTATTACGACCCAAGAGAAAAAGACCTTCCAGAGCCAAACAGCCCAACCCTGTTACTACGCCTGAGATACCAGCCCTAGTGATTTCTATTAAATCATCGACGAGAGCAGGTCCAGAAGTTGGCCTTGGCCGTGGCAAAGGCTTGAGGCAGTTAAAGCTGATTGCTTCTCGTTCCTGAGTTGTTGTTTTTTTTCGAAAAGAGATAGTATTCATTTTGCCTCTATCAATTAAAACTCAAAATCCCTTTTTTACCCTATGATGTACGTGTGTGAGTGCATGAGTGTCGGCCCTTATTCTAAAAAATCAAAACCATGAGACACTTACGTTTTTTCTGTCAAGTCTATTCTGGTACAAATTTTACAGTCCAATTCACAGCACAACAGTTTAGCAGCCCATCAGAATTGACACCTTCCAAAGTCATAGACAAGATTCAACACTTACAGCAATCCAACGACAAGTTTCAAATCACCGATGGAAAAGCGACACTGTTCATCACCCAGGTGTCTCTTCCCCGAGGGGCAGGACGCAGAAAAAGTGTTATTGTTAGACAACCTTTGCAGCACCAAAAACAGCCTCGTCCAAATTAACAACCCTCAAGAAAAGATGTGTTTAGCTCGTGCCATCGTGGTGGGACGAACGTATGCCGTCAAAAACGACATGGTAGAATGGAAAAGAGCGTGGAAAAATCGAACCGAGCCAAGCAAGGAAGAGAAGCAGAACTCTTGTTACAACAAAGACACACCCTGCGGCATTCCTGAAATGCAAAAATTGCAAGACGTCTTAACTCCACGCTACACCTTGAAAGTGCACCCTCAAGATGTGCGCGGACCTCTGTCGTTGCGAGACAAAAATTTCAAAGACGGAAAATACATTCACGTCTATCATCACGATCAACATTTTGATGCCATTACCAGTAACACCGGATTCCTGGGATACAGTTATTACTGTGGGAAATGTGACCATGGCTATAACAGTCGAGAGCAACACAAGCATTGTGGATCGAAATGTTAGGGATGTTCGGCCTCTAAGCCCTGTCTTGACGAAAGACAAGAACGATTACATTGCTCTGCTTGTCAGTGCACTTTTGTCAGTCAGGCCTGTTACCAACAACATCTGAAAATGCAAGGTTCACAGCAGAAAAGTGCTTGTCAGCTGCTGAAATTGTGCCCAACTTGTGGACAAGTGATACGTACCAATAGCACCAAGGTGCACGGATGTTCAGGAAAGAAGCGATGTCACATTTGTCACCATATCGTGGGCTTGGAACACGAATGCTACATTCAAAAATACCATTCCAAACATGAAGATGACCACAAGAAAGGGAATTTCATCTTTCTCGATTTCGAATGCATGCAAGAGAGTGATATTCACATTACTATTTTCTGCGTGACTCACCGAGCGTGCAAGAAGCGCATCCAAGAGCCTATCTTTAGTCATTGCCCTCCCTGCAGCAAGATTCCTGGAGGACGTGAAAAAAATCTTTCGGGGACCGAACACGCTTACCGATTTCGCCCGATGGATCTTAGACACTATCGACGAGACGTGGAGCCAAGAGGACATCGAACTTTACGGAGAATGTCATCGCTATGCCACGGTGATGGCTCACAATTTCTCGGGATAATATGGACAGTTTCTTTTGAGATACTAAACGGAACAAAGTACCGAACGTCCTAAAGTCATTTTGAACGGAGCCAAAATCATTTCCATGCAAGTGGGACAAGTGCAGTTTAAAGATTCGATGAGTTACTTGGCCATGCCATTGAGTCGAATGCCTAAAACGTTTGGAATGACAGAAATGGCCAAAGGCTATTTTCCGCAATTTTTCAATACCGAAGCCAATCAACACACCGTTCTACCCCATTTGCCTGAGGCTCACTACTATGACCCCGACAACATGCGCACTGAACAACGAGAAGCTTTCTACGCTTCGTACTAGACTCACGCCTCGGACCCCTTCGACTTTCAGGAAGGAATGTTAAAATATTGTCGTTCCGACGTGGAAATTTTACGGCACTGATGTGGAAAATTTCGAGAATTATTCATGGAGCACGGAGGGATCGACCCTTTGAAAGAAGCCTGCACCATTGCCAAAGCGTGTTTTTTTAGTGTACAGCAAACGATTCATGCCCGAAAACACCCTAGCTGTCATCAGTCCTCAAACGACGATCTTTGTCAAACGTCAATACTCGGTCAAAGCCCTAAGCTGGTTACATTACTTGTGCGACAAGGAAGACAAATGGATCCAACATGCCCGCAACGGAGGAGGCGAGAAGACCATCGGAACGTATTCGGTGGATGGCTAGGACTTAGAAAACCCTAAGATCGTGTAGGACTTTAACGGGTGTTTATTTCACGGGTGTCCCATCTGTTACCCCCTCAACGTGGAACTAAACATAAGTGTTTACAACGGACCATGGAAGACTTGTACCAGGCCACTTGTCAGCGGCGATTGAAGTTAGAACAGCAAGGATACCAAGTGGTGGAAATGTGGGAACACGAGTACGATCACCGATTGAAAACTTATCCCGAGTTTAAACTCATCGTGGAAAGTTACAAGCTGGTGGATCCACTGAGCTCGAGGGACAGATTGTATGGAGGACGGACGAATGCCACCTGTTTGCTGTACCAAGTCGACGAGGAGAACGAAGAAAAATCAAATATTTGGACGTGTGTTCGCTGCATCCTTACGTGTGCAAATATTGTCACTTTCCCGCTGGGCACCCACAATTGCTGACGGAAAACATCGACCTGGACAACATTCGACAATACTAAGGATTGATCAAATGCAAAGTCTTGCCTCCCACGGACTTGCACCATCCCGTTTTACCTCACCATTGACAAGGAAAACTGATGTTTCCCTTGTGCCGTACTTGTGCAGAAGCGTGCAACCAAGACCAACCTTGTCAGCACATTCAGGAACGTGGGTTAGCATGGAATTGTTCAAAGCTCTGGACCTGGGATACCAACTCTTAGAAGTGTACGAAATTTACCACTTTCCAAAGACAGAACAGTACCACAAGGGCGACGAGACTCAGAAAGGCATTTTTGCAGACTACGTGGATGCGTTTTTAAAACTGAAACAAGAAGCCAGCGGCTATCCTTCCTGATGCCAGACTCCCGAAGACCAAAAGAAATTCAAAGAGAAATACTGGGAGCAGGAAAGCATCACTTTAGACCACGTGGAGAAAAACGAAGGAAGGCGATCGTTTGCCAAAGTGATGTTAAATTGCTTGTGGGGCAAAATGGCACAACGGCCGTGTTTACCCAAGATGGAGCATTTGACCGAACCTTCCCGCTACTTCCAAATGATTCACGATAAAACCAAATACATGAAACACGTGGACGTCGTTCGTGAGGACTTGATCTTAGTCAGTTACGAAGACGAACTGGAATTTGTAGAAGCCGACGATCCTGGAAATGTCATCATTGCGGCCTACGTGACAGCCCATGCTCGCTTAAAATTGTACAAAGCGTTACACCAATTAGGAGATCGTGTGCTGTATTTTGACACGGACAGTTGCATCTACATCGATCGCCTAGACCACTGTCACCCGGTCATCGAAGGAGACCGTTTAGGAGCCTGGACGGACGAGCACCCCGACGACAAGATACTAAGTTTTGCTAGTGACGGTCCTAAAAATTACGGCCACGAATACCGCGACCCACAAGGACAAGTGCAAACCGAGTGTAAAGTGAAAGGATTGACTCTCAATTATCACACCAGTCGGATGGTGAACTATGGCGTATTGAAAGAAGCCTTGCAGTCTGGACAGGATGGAAACTATAAAGTGACCACCTACGAACCTAACAAGATTGTACGTTTACCCACACACCAAATCGTCAGTCGACCCTTGGAAGAAGTCTATCAAATCGTGTACCAGAAGCGAGTACGCTTCCCAATCGCTTCACTTTACCGTATGGTCACGTCGATATTGCTCAGCATATAAAAAGCGACAACGTCCAAGACCGATAGTTCATTGTAACTACCAACACCAATCGAGTACAATGCTGTGCCTTGTGGTGGCAGGGATGCCGTACGATGTGACCTCAGCGATTCAGAATCACATCATGGGAACTTTGCTATGACTATACCTACCATGGAAAGTGATGCTGTGCGTGTCAAACCTAATGGACAGGAAAGCGATGCCACTCGTCCTCGTACACCTTTCACTTTACTGGTTTTCATGGTGGATGTCATCATGAAACCATGCGGCTACCACACTACTGATGTCATCCAAAACTGAGCAAACTCCTGCGGATTTCACCGTACCCTCATCGAAATGAACCTGTGAAAGACGAATATTCGTTCCCTGTGCGATTTGCCTGAATACTGCGACTTTGAAAGTCGATTCCAAACCTTCCGAAAATGGCCAAAATATCTGGGAGGACCTACCCCGGAAGAATTAGCCAGAACAGATTTATCTACTTGGGCGAAGGGGATAAAGTCAAGTGCTTCAGTTGCGATGTGTCACTTCACGAGTGGGAGAAGAAAGATTCCGCTTACCTGGAACATGCTCGATGGTCTCCGGATTGTCACTACCTCGTCATTGAAATGGCACCTCGTCATTGAAATGGCATACCATGTCGATTAGGCAACCAGCTTGGCTAGGAGTCAAACGTTGGACAACACCTAGACAAATATTTAAACCTAATTTAAAAAATAATATTCAAAGATTACCACACGAATTGCAAGAGAAGATCTACAAGGAAATTTGGCAGGGACTTGTCAGAGTAAAATCTCAATTGGTGACTGAGGAACTTTTATGTCGAGAAATTTACAAGAGGAAATTGACAAAAGTCAACAAACAAGTCAGATTTCTCTTGACCAAGTGTGCGTTCTTCCAAATATTCCGCTTTAGAGCATTTACATTAGAAGATTTTAATGACATTCTTGACCATTTACTGGAATGGCAGTGGCCAGAAATTACTCACAACATCCGTCACTTTCGCTCTAACAGAAGTGTTTGACTGACATAGTCATGAATACTTTACAAGAGAACATTCAAAGTTTGCCTGTGGAGTTGAGAGAACGCATTTACCGAGAGCTGGTCATAATACAAGAGAAAAGCAAAGAACAATTGCATCCGTTACGTCACCGATGTTTGAATCACTGGTACCAAAATGCTATAAGAGGACTGATTCATTTGAAAGCGTTCCAGTGGTCAGACATTGTTCAGCTGGACGAGAACCAGAAGACTTTGGTTGCTACTCATCCTACTTCTTACAGGCTAGCCATACTACACCGAATTTCAGAAGAAGAGTTAGAGGGTTACCAAAATCTTTTACACAATGTAAACCTAGTTCGAGAGGACACTTCTGTGCGGCATGTGTCGTGTGAGTTAGTGATTAAATATTTTGGATACGTCGACGGAGTACGACCACTGCAAAAAGCACATTTATTACCTCCGACAAAAGAGGTATAAAAACTGACTGCCATACTATGACCTTTATCACTTGTGATACAACAGATTCCGTGGAAAGAAATCAATGACAGTATTCAGACGGTGGAGGATTACCATCGCAATTTAAGAGAACTGTGTCCATTGAATTGGGGTCGACCTGTGGTGTGTGTCTTAATGACTTGCTTTCTGGGATGTCGTTTACCGTCCGATTACTTGTGGACTCTTTACGAACAGTACATACCAACCAAAACATGAAAGTGTTCTCTTTAAATGTACACGAGAGACTCATTCTGTTAAAAGACTTCCGCTTTCATCTCGATACTTCTCGACCTCTACAGGAAAGAAAAATTCGTCAACTTTTATTCACTGAAGCTGTGAACGACGATGTGTGTGTAGTTTGTGACTTACACCCTCATTGGAAAGATATACGAGACTGGAAAAGTTTGGTCTCCGAAGCTTGAACAAAAGAAGTGGCATACTATGCCCAAGATTTGTAATCCTGACTACCAACATTCAGTGAAAAAAGTAACTTCTAAAACTGTGTTAGTGACAGTGCCAAAAGACGAAGAACCACTCCATTCAGGACAGGACAAGACCGTTATTGACATCTCCGAAAAACCATTCCAGGAGGACCCTGTGTGACTGTACCAAGCAGTATAGAGACTCTAAGAACATTACACACTGGCCCTACGATACCACATCTTGACCACCAAACATGTTGAACAAAGACTTGCTTATATTCCACTATGATCGTTTTGATGTGTTTTTAAATCATGTACTTAACCATTTGGCTTTATGTATTTTTGTCCTTCGTGTTGTTCACAATTAAAGCTTGCAATAAACGTGTCCTGAAAGAAGTATAAAAACTCTTGTCTTGTCTGTCTTCGTATCAAAAGTCATATTCCCTTCGCTACTGTGACTGCCTCTGCTGTCTCTGCTCTCTCTTCCTCCACTTTCAAAGTCATCGACGAGCACTTAGATCGTGCCAGTTGGGAGGCCTTGTATCTTCGCCATCCCTTTAACATCCTCATTGCCGGACCTAGCGGTTCAGGCAAAACCGAATTTGTCAAACGTTTGATCGAACATAAACACCATTTGATCGATCGTCCACCTCAACGAATCGTGTGGTGTTACAAAGAGTGGTAATCGGCGTACAGCCTTCTGCGAGAAAGTCAAAGCGATTCCATTGTGTTTGTGGAAGACATTCCGGGCGAAGACGACGGGATCGTGTCTGACCCTAGTCAAACCCATCTGATCATCTTCGACGACATGTTAGGAGAAGGCGAAGAAGAAATAAAACTGTGGTTTACTCATAATGGGCATCATCGTAATGCCAGTGTCATGTACATCACCCAAATTTTGTTTCAAGAAAGTAAAGCCCATCGCATCATCAGTCTCAATGCTCATTAAGTGGTCTTGTTTAAAAGTCCTAGAGATAAATCGCAAGTGCAAGTCTTAGCCAAACAGTTAGGAACGCCTTAGCTGACAAATGCGTACGACGATGCCACTCAAACCCTACACGCTTATTTACTCGTGGATTTAAAACCCACCACCCCCGAGTATTTGCGATTTCGTACCCATCTGTTTTACTACTGGTGCCAAGACCGAGGGCCTGTCTTGTACACGTCCCCGTCTATAAAAACTTCGGTCACTTTGGGTCTGTCTCACACAGCGTCAACATGACGTCTCTTCAGTCTCATCTTCCCGTCAAATTGATTCGTGCCTTGTACGGCATCAGTCGCGAAAACAGTCCACAAATACGTGGTCGTGTCTTAGAAGCTAGTCTCAAAGAAGTCTTACGATGGTTTACGGTGACAGCAAGTCAATTACTGCAAGGCATCATTCACATTCCACATCAAACCAAACGTTTTCTTGGCAGAAACAAAGTAGCCTTGATGCAACTTGCCGATCCTCGCATCGACACTCAAACCAAAAAGTAAATCATTTTGAAACCTGGAGGTAGCGGTTCTCTAGGAGGTGTTATCATTCGTTCCCTCTTAAAATGGGATCCTAATGCTTCCAAAGTCCTCCCCAAGAAAAAGCCACTCCCCAACTTACCCAGATGAAAAAGAAAAAGAACAGCAATATCAAGAGCAGGTCACAGCCTCAGAAAAAGAAAATGAAAAGTCCACAGAAAACAGCTTCTACACGAAAGAGAGGTACTGCCGCCAGGACTGCAACCTTACATTCGCAAAACACAGCCTGCCGCTTCGGTGACCGCGTCTCCAGTAGCCTCAGGTTCTTCCACTTCTCCGTTGCTGGAGATGCCTGCCAGACCCAATTTGACACGTGTCTTTCCTAATTTGATGAAAACTTGGAAACCCGCGTCTCCAAAATCTTCTCCTCCAGTGGTGACACCCTGTTTCTCTTTAGCGACAGTGGCCGCTGCTCACAAGGTACCTGCCTCCAAAATCATAGTCCAAGAGAGATTGGGCGTCTTAAAGAGTTTACTGGATTTGTCCAAGCAAGAACTGTCCTGGCTGAGTCCGTTGCGAACCCCTCCACGACGTGTGATGCCTTCCATGAAAATAATACGACAAGCCGACAATCAGTGGCGACGCATTCCAGTATAAAAAAGACCGGAGGTAAACGATAGGTTCAGCGTTTTTGTGCTCCTGAATGCCCAAAGATCTCCCCTCGAAGATGTGCACACCGTCACCATTGTCGTTCTTCTGTCCAAAAATGAAAAGGAAAAAGAAAAGGACTGCCTCCTCGTTTAGCCAAACATTGGGACATGTTGTCCGTCCCGTCCAAAGCTCCTCCACCCATGCGAACA
>JAECUM010009457.1:0-18974 GCA_016617855.1 Megalonaias nervosa | reverse complement strand
CATACACTACTAAATTATTAATGAATCCATCCAGATCATCTACGGATGGCGCTTCATCAATATCAGTAATAAAATCTATGACTTCACTGTCTTCATGCAACAATTTTGCGTTTTCATTAAAATCTTTAAGTACTTCGTAACATCGCTGAGCATCTACAGATGGCGCTATCAAATACAATTTATCCCACTTCAGCCATCTCATTATTAGATTGAGCAATAATTGCGTCTTCCCACTTCCAGATGGGCCTATTATAATCATTCTGATAGAATTCGGAAGCGCTGGATGGTGCTTTACTGGTTCTTGTTTTCGTGTCGCAGAAAAGTCAATTATATCCATATAATTAATAATATGAGTCTATATTGTGTTCGATGCAGAGCATCTACACCTAGTACTGAATTAATGACAATAACAACAAAAAATAAAAGACGAGCACTTACAGGTTAGTGTGTGAAATGTGGCACCAAGAAATATAAATTTATTCCAACAAAGACAGGTGGAGGTGATATTGCTGCTTCGTTAGGAAAATTACCAGGAACTCCATGGGCTAAATACCCCGGTGAGAAACATATACCCGCATATAATTATTGTGGTCCTGGAACTCGTCTCGATATCAGACTCGATAACCAAAATCAACCAAAACCAGGAGAGTATCCAGTAAATAAGATTGATCAAGCATGTCACATTCATGATGTTGCTTATAAAAGTCCAGATTTGCAACAGCGGCATCTCGCAGATGTGAAATTGATTCACGCGTTAAATTCTATACCTAATAAATCTCTCAGAGAATCTCTCGCTAGCTTTCTAGTAAAAACCGCTATGAAAGGTAAACTAGTGCTAGGAGCTGGTAATTAATTATATAACTATCATAATGGAATCTGTTTATTATTCCCCGAGAGGATTCTGGAGAGGTAAAGCAGCGATTAGTAAACTCGCCGAAGCAGCAAAAGTTTCACGTGATGTTGTTGCATCATGGTTAGCACGACAGGCAATATGGCAAATCTTCCTAAGTCCACCTAAAAGAATTCAGTATGCGCATTTTGATGTTAGCGTTCCTAATGAAGTTCATCAAGCAGATATTTTATTTTTACCACACGATACCATTAAAACACGTAGACGTCAATACACATATAGATACGCGTTAACTGTCGTTGATGTTGCGAGTAGATATAAAGAAGCGGAGCCATTATCAACAAAGACAGCATCTGAAGTTGCATCTGCGTTTGAGCGTATTTATCAACGTGGTGGTCTACGATGGCCACGGTTATTACAAGTTGGTCCTGGTAAAGAATTTCTTGGAGTAGTATCATCGTTGATGAAGAAACATAACGTTAAAATCAGACGAGGACATACTGAAATTCATCGTGATCAGGCAATCGTTGAACGATTTAATAGGACACTTGCTGAGCGGTTATTTGGATACCAATATGCAAAGGAAATATCTACTGACCTCAAGGATAGATCTCGTGAATGGGTTGCAAGATTACCGAGTGTGATAGCTGCGTTGAGTAATGAAATTACTCGTGCAACTTCCATAAAACCTTCTAATGCGATCAAAAAAATATATATACCTCGTAGCAATGGCTACGGACGACGTGAATCGTTCTCTCAACCAGTATTAGATAATGTTACAGTTAGATATTTATATGAACCTGGCGAACTTGAAGGTGGTGAGAAAAGAGCAACCGATCCTATCTGGAGCGTGACTACACATAACATTTCTAGCGTGGTAAGATCCACTGGTAGACCTCCAATATAGAGACTAGATTCTACAGCTCCTCAACGTGGATTTGTACGTGAACAATTGCAAATAATTCCTGAGGATACGCAATTACCACCAAGCTCAATTTTGTAAACGTCCAGAACCTCGACGTCGATTACATTCAAGACAGGTCAACATCACATTATCACGTGTATGACCGAGATCACTATTAATTCTGTCTACGGTAAATTGTCTTGGATTAAAACACTGCCATGATATATTACAGTTGCAACTTGCGCAATGATTATTCTGTAGTTGTTTTAGTGTTATAATAAATTCAGCATCAAGATCAAAGTCACGTTTATTTTTTTTTGTCACACTGTTTATAGCTGACTAATTTTGTATTGATATCGACATTGTTAGTGATTTCTTCAGTTATTACGTAATCTACAATAACCCTACGCAGTTGCGATATTCTCCTGACTCGAGATACGGCGAGATAGACTAAATTCGACCATTCAATACGATCATCTACAATCCAGATTCTAGTATCAGTTATAGTTAATCCCTGCGACGAGTGAATTGTTATAGCGTATCCTAATGTCCATGGCGATTTATCCATGTTCAACGCGCTCTCAACAACATCAACAGCAACCAACACGATATCATTCAAGACAAGATTCTGTACCCTCGGTGGAACCAAGGTACCTGGTATTTCAACTTCAATATTTTGTCGTCGAGTATCTGATGGGCGATAACACAAAGGTACATGTAGATCCGGAAACTTTTCTTTATGTAACGTAAATAATTTCTTTTGCAGTTCATCACGAACTATCTTTCTACTCGCGACTATCAAATCAGCAGGTCTCCATAAAATCCAAAATTCATTCATAGAAGTTTCTGCAATTACTTTACGCAGAATCTCGCATTGTATTTGATCTGGCTGAAGTCTGATTAATCTTTTAAGCTCTTTCAGCGGTTCATCAATAGCTCTATGGTCATCATTTATTTCTTCGTAAAAATCTACAAATGTTTTCAACTATTCATGTGGAGACTGTCCAACAAAGGGTGGTGGTTGACCATGATCGCCACACATAATCACAGCAGTATTCTTCAATAACAACCAATCAAGAAATGTTTTTAGTGTTTCTAACGACACCGTGCATATCTCGTCCCATATAATATACCTGGGTATATATTTTTCACCCATCCGCGATGGGGTCCATGTATCTCCGCACCATCTAAAGAAACTGTGATATGTACATGATTTTACTCCTCGTTGCTTTATTTCTCTAGCAAGTTTATGTGTAGGTGTCAAAACAATTATATCTGAGTTATTATTCATAAATAAGTTAATCGCACGAGTTGTTTTACCTGACCCTCCACACCCATTAAGATAAACGGTTTTATGTCTAGATACAGGATCATACACAGATGGTGCAGATGACTTTGATATTTGATTATTATTTTGTAATATGTCTCCGCAATTTCAACATCGGCAGATTCGGAATAACTAAGTATATTTTCTTGTTTTATCCTCCATGTCCCCCATTCACCATTACCGAGTTTTAATAAATCTTTATATTTTTTGTGTACATAAAATGAATCCGTAGCAACTCTGACAGCGTAACGAGGAAATCTGTTTATCATCGATAATAGATTTATCGAAACGTACGCTAGCATCGAAGATCTTAAATGAGTAAACTGCGGTGACTCGCTATCGGTATAGCTCACAATGGTACCTAGTTTTGTTTCATTTAATAAATAAGCATTACGTCGGATTATAAATGTGTTTTTCTCCATCGTATCAGCGATTATAAAATCGAGTTCAGCATCGTCCATAATCAATCTTGTACACGCTCGTTTATGATCATGTGATTCTCCTTGAGTAAACTTACCGATTATTTTTCTGCCGAGATCTTTTGCAAGTTTCTCATCGTGTTTAGCATCAAATACATCAGGTTCTGGCAACCAAACTTGCTTCTGTGAACTATATGATATAATCGCTTCAGTTACTCTCAACGATATTAAAAATCCAGCATCAAGCATATATCGCAATAGTACTGTCGGAACCCAACATCGCTCTGAAAAATGTCTTCCGAACCAAATATAAGTAATCGCATGGAGATCTTCTCTAAACTCGAATGATTCTACGTGAGCAAATCCTGTTAAGTCAAAATCTGGTAAGGGTCCGTTTATTGCAACCCTGGTCATGTCATGTGTAGGATGTCCGAATCTCTTAAAGTATTTAGAACATGCTCCATATCCAAGAAAACTCCCAGGATAACATGCTACCATATCAACCGAGATAACATCACTATGGTTGCATTTGGTGTTCCATAATCCACCGTGCCTATATTCTATACAACTTTTCTTGACATCTTCAAGAAATTCCGATCGTGTCGTTTTCCATGAATTTTTCTCCGGAGCGAAATGAGCAGCGACTGACGGAACAGTAAAACAGTTATTCAATAATTGTCTAACTATGACATCATCAGAGGTATATTCACGCCAAAGGCGTTGCGCAAGATGTTCCATTTCCTCATGGAGAGATTCTGTACGATAAATATCACCATTAGGTCGTACAAATTGATCGTAATGATTATATTCCGAACTCTGAAATAACCAAACAAAAACAGGATCGGTTTTACTAATATTCTTGATAAAATCAAAGATATCACCGTCATAAAATTTAACCGTTCTATCTCGTGGAAATATTGTTACTGCAGCAGTCCATGCGTGCACGTTATGATCAATAATATCTATCGGAGTTCCATTTTTTATATATTTCGGTTTGTACAAAATCTCTCCGGTTAATGTTTTTACTGCTATTGGAAATCTTAATTTTTTCTCTAGCTCAGCAACGTCGCTGATAGACGCTCCGGTATTTTTAACCGACTCTGCCCATGCATTTATTTTTTTAAGTCTTAAATCAGTTAAACCATTACCACGTATCGCGTTTGTAACTCGCTCAGCTACGCAATTTTTTCTTGACGAAGTCAAGGATGACAATTTCATCGGTTTGAGATCCCTAACATCAGGTTTATTATTCAGCGGAAATATTCCATAGACAACCGCAGTTACAGGGTACGATCGCTCATAATACGGTTTATCTATACCAGTTTGTATTCCTGGTTTAGATTTATTACTCAAGAAGATATTATTTCCTGACTGCACGCGGACGGGATCGCGCTTGTCACGAATGATCCAAATATCTTCTTCTGTATTTACAATAAATTTTATTAAAATAAAATATTTTTGATTATCAAGGTGGTTAATGATTACTCTTCCTCGTTTGTCATTCATCGTATTAGAAACATTTCCAACTCTGAATGTTGACCATGCATGAACTGCACCATCGTCATGAAATTCCTTCTTGGCCTCACGGATACGTTTAATTATATCCGCATTCGTTAAAGCTAGATCTTGCATCGAAATACTAAATTTATACTCGGGTAGTCTGGCAAGATCGAATCTGGTTGCGTAGGGTTCAATCACGGATAATTCTTCCATATTATAATTAAGGCAAATATATATTTAATTGAACATTAATCTTTTGTATATGATTCAACCAAATCACTGCAACTGGCTAAAAATCGGTTATACGTCTCCGTGTAACAGAACATGTGTGAATGAATACTGTAGTTATCATATGCAATGCGTCAGAAATGGGAGTTTAGGACCAAAACCGTGTATTGTGTGTAGTGCTGGAGTGCGAGGAAAGACTCAATTGTGTGCGCAATGCGGTGGTAAAAAATACAGAGAGTTGAAACGATATTACGATAAAAAATATAACGCTGACTCTCCTATAAAGACCGAAGAAGATTATCTGGCTAGATTTTCAAAAAACAATGATTTAAACAAATAGTATTATATATATAAATGGAGCAAAATGAGTTTGTGTCACATCCAATCATTACTAATTATGAAGCATCTCGAGAAGGTGTGATTAGAAACTGCAGATTGAAAAAACCAGTCGGTAGTATTACCAATACTGGTTATCTTGCGTTTAATACCAAAGGAAATAAACATTATTTATCTCATATATTTACCTACGAGTGTTATTTTGGACTGATCAAAGATGGGTATGTGGTGGATCACATCAACGGCGATAAACTTGACAATTCACTTGGAAATCTACGAGTTACTACACAGAGTCAAAATTGTAAATCCGGAAACACAGGAAGGTGTAAATTATACAGAAAGAGAGCTATTAAATCAGTGAATGCAGAATCTGGAGAAGAAATTAGTTTTGAATCAATTAATTCTGCTGCCAAATATTTTGACATAGTACCACCTTCAGTACAATACGCGGCAGAAAATATACAGAAATCTGCCTTTTCCAAAAGATTTTTGCAAAAAATTAGGTTTCAATACGTTTAGTCTACCGTATTTTTAATATTACCAAATAATTACTTGATACCTACTGAAATATAATGGTTGGGATACAATATGAGGTATCCACAATGCGAAACATATCCAAATCTATGATACCTACTGAAACATGATGGTTATGTTAATTTTCCCAAGGATTTTGTTTAGCTATTATCACAGTCAATGGTCCATCATTGTCGCTGTCATTTTCACTCGTATTTTCACTCGTATTTTCACAATGCTCTCTTAATTGTCTTATACGAAAATTCATAATCTTTCTCTGTTCGTATTCATGAGATAATTCTAGCTTGATTTTGTCAATAGCGTTTGAGAGAGGCACAAACAATTTTACCTGATCATCAGTGACGGTTGCCAGTGACTTTAACATTCCTTGCTGGATAACTTTCATAAACCTGTAATCAGCGGATAGCGTAAATCTGTTCTCGTTCTTTCGTTGTTGTAATGAGTCAAAATCACATAGAATCTTTTCAGCATTAAGATTGTCAGATACATTGATACCGTTATGTTGTAATTTTTAATCGCAGAAACAATGACATTGATATTTTCAAAATTCATTATATAATAAGTGTTTATTTAATATAAAAAAATATTAGCCCCCATGACTTTTTTTTGTCAGGGAGCTGTTTTTGTGTGATATATGGTTATATACAATGAAGATAATGGTTATATACAATGAAGGTGATATATGGTTATATACAATGATGATAATGGTTATATACAATGATGATAATGGTTATATACAATGATGATAATGGTTATATACAATGAAGATTATGATTATATATAATGAAGATTATGATTATATACAATGCTGATAATGGTTATATACAATGATGATAATGGTTATATACAATGAAGCTGATTATGATTATATACAATGATGATAATAGTTATATACAATGAAGATAATGGTTATATACAATGAAGGTGATTATGATATATACAATGAAGATAATGGTTATATACAATGAAGGTGATTATGATATATACAATGAAGGTGATTATGATATATACAATGAAGATAATGGTTATATACAATGAAGATGATGGCCTTTTCTCTACTTGTGAACAGAAACTAGCACACCCACCCCAAATATCAAATCTGTAGGGTGCAAAACTGACACCTACTACGTGTTGACACGCGGGTAGGTATACTAATTTCTATTCACAAACAGACTAGGGCTCGGCCAAGGCCCCCAATAGATTATAAATCTTGGCCTAAAATCGCCTCCCGCAGACATATGTCCTTCTCGGGTTTCGAACCATGGGCGCCAGGACGAGAGTTTCTACGCGCTATCAATTGAGCTATCGGACCTTGTTATAAATATATACTAAAAAAGTTAGTATGTGTTTACCAATAGCCTATTTCCTAAAAACTACAGTAACAAAAACCACAATTTTCTGTGTAAAATGAGATTTTATATTTCTAGTTTCCAAAAAATATATATAATTCTGTATAACATTGAGTCTATGCGTAAGCCGTAACCAAGGATATTGATTTAGTCATAGCGGATGTTCTTAAAATAACTTTACGCGGTAATCGGCACATATACACAGCCGTTATGGAATAATCAATATGCAGCCACAGCCTTCTAGATAATAGATTTAGATTGCGCACTGTGCGCGGATTTTATGTAAACAAAGAATACAGTATTATAGACAAGCACTCTACATCCGGATATTTTTTTTTTGTTATGATAAAAACGCATTATGATAACGCTCTATGAGCGTACATACAGATTAATATTTAGTTCTTCATTTCTTGTGTCCAGAATGCGATTGTTTTGGTCTGTAAGTTTAAAGTGTATCCTTGATAATAACGGATTATGAACTCGTAGGTACACGGGGTTAATTGGTTCTGATACAATTAACCAACCGGGAGGGGCCGATGGACTAAGCAGCAGAGAGGGTGGACCCTACAACTTTGTAGAGACCTTATTTTTGAAATTTAAGGGTTCCTACGAAGGCTGAAAAAAAAGTTTTTGGCTTAACAGTAAAAACTTCTCTAATTGACCAGATTTTTTCCGATTTTTTCACAATCTGGTCACTACGCGTTGGTCGTTCACCCTCCCTGCTGCTATGGTTTTTATCCAAAAATTGTATCAAGTCCGTTACGATATCTTGACCTCGGATCATGTAAATTTATTGTTACAAAACCAAAGGGAGCAGCTTGTGCTTTTGAAAAGAAATTTTTAAATTTGTTCATGTCCATGTCCCCAGAACACCAAGTATAATAAATATTTTGCAGCGTATGATTATCAACTCCGTTGAACACAACTAAAATGTTACAGTTATCCCTGATCACTTTTGGAATTTGTGTATATCTCTGAGTAACATAAATCACATCCGTGTTTTCATGTCTACCTCGAGAAAATATTCTAGCTGGATTTGATTGTTTGTCCAGCATAACATCATCATACACTACTAAATTATTAATGAATCCATCCAGATCATCTACGGATGGCGCTTCATCAATATCAGTAATAAAATCTATGACTTCACTGTCTTCATGAAACAATTTTGCGTTTTCATTAAAATCTTTAAGTACTTCGTAACATCGCTGATCATCTACAGATGGCGCTATCAAATACAATTTATCCCACTTCAGCCATCTCATTATCAGATTAAGTAATAATTGCGTCTTCCCACATCCGGACGGACCTATTATAATCATTCTGATAGAATTCGGAAGCGCTGGATGGTGCTTTACTGGTTCTTGTTTTCGTGTCGCAGAAAAGTCAATTATATCCATATAATTAATAATATGAGTCTATATTGTGTTCGATGCAGAGCATCTACACCTACTACTGAATTAATGACAATAACAACAAAAAATAAAAGACGAGCACTTACAGGTTAGTGTGTGAAATGTGGCACCAAGAAATATAAATTTATTCCAACAAAGACAGGTGGAGGTGATATTGCTGCTTCGTTAGGAAAATTACCAGGAACTCCATGGGCTAAATACCCCGGTGAGAAACATATACCCGCATATAATTATTGTGGTCCTGGAACTCGTCTCGATATCAGACTCGATAACCAAAATCAACCAAAACCAGGAGAGTATCCAGTAAATAAGATTGATCAAGCATGTCACATTCATGATGTTGCTTATAAAAGTCCAGATTTGCAACAGCGGCATCTCGCAGATGTGAAATTGATTCACGCATTAAATTCTATACCTAATAAATCTTTCAGAGAATCTCTCGCTAGCTTTCTAGTAAAAACTGCTATGAAAGGTAAACTAGTGCTAGGGGCTGGTAATTAATTATATAACTATCATAATGGAATCTGTTATTATTCCCCGAGAGGATTCTGGAGAGGTAAAGCAGCGATTAGTAAACTCGCCGAAGCAGCAAAAGTTTCACGTGATGTTGCTGCATCATGGTTAGCACGACAGGCAATATGGCAAATCTTCCTAAGTCCACCTAAAAGAATTCAGTATGCGCATTTTGATGTTAGCGTTCCTAATGAAGTTCATCAAGCGGATATACTGTTTTTACCACACGATACCATTAAAACACGTAGACGTCAATACACGTATAGATACGCGTTAACTGTCGTTGATGTTGCGAGTAGATACAAAGAAGCGGAGCCATTATCAACAAAGACAGCATCTGAAGTTGCATCTGCGTTTGAGCGTATTTATCAACGTGGTGGTCTACGATGGCCACGGTTATTACAAGTTGGTCCTGGTAAAGAATTTCTGGAGTAGTATCATCGTTGGAGTAGTATCATCGTTGATGAAGAAACATAACGTTAAAATCAGACGAGGACATACTGAAATTCATCGTGATCAGGCAATCGTTGAACGATTTAATAGAACACTTGCTGAACGGTTATTTGGATACCAATATGCAAAGGAAATATCTACTGACTTTAAGGATAGATCTCGTGAATGGGTTGCAAGATTACTGAGTGTGATAGCTGCGTTGAATGATGAAATTACTCGTGCAACGTCCATGAAACCTTCTAATGCGATCAAAAAAAAATATATACCCCGTAGCTATAACGGACAACGACGTGAATCTTTCTCTCAACCAGTATTAGGTAATGTAACTGTAAGATATTTATATGAACCTGGCGAACTTGAAGGTGGTAAAAAAAGAGCAACCGATCCTATCTGGAGCGTGACTACACATAAAATTTCTAGCGTGGTTAGATCCACTGGCAGACCTCCAATCTACAGACTAGATTCTACAGCTCCTCAACGTGGATTTGTACGTGAACAATTGCAAATAATTCCTGAGGATACGCAATTACCACCAAGCTCAATTTTGTAAACGTCCAGAGCCTCCACGTCGATTACACTCAAGACAGGTCAGCATCACATTATCACGTGTATGACCGAGATTACTATTAATTCTGTCCACGGTAAATTGTCTTGGATTAAAACACTGCCATGACATATTACAGTTGCAACTTGCGCAATGATTGTTCTGTTGTTGTTTTAGTGTTATAATAAATTCAGCATCGAGATCAAAGTCACGTTTATATTTTTTGTCACACTGTTTATAGCTGACTAATTTTTTATTGATATCGACATTGTTAGTGATTTCTTCAGTTATTACGTAATCTACAATAACCCTACGCAGTTGCGATATTCTCCTGACTCGAGATACGGCGAGATAGACTAAATTCGACCATTCAATACGATCATCTACAATCCAGATTCTAGTATCAGTTATAGTTAATCCCTGCGACGAGTGAATTGTTATAGCGTATCCTAACGTCCATGGCGATTTATCCATGTTCAACGCGCTCTCAACAACATCAACAGCAACCAACACGATATCATTCAAGACAAGATTCTGTACCCTCGGTGGAACCAAGGTACCTGGTATTTCAACTTCAATATTTTGTCGTCGAGTATCTGATGGGCGATAGCACAAAGGTACATGTAGATCCGGAAACTTTTCTTTATGTAACGTAAATAATTTCTTTTGTAGTTCATCACGAACTATTTTTCTACTCGCGACTATCAAATCAGCAGGCCTCCATAAAATCCAAAATTCATTCATAGAAGTTTCTGCAATTACTTTACGCAGAATTTCGCATTGTATTTGATCTGGCTGAAGTCTGATTAATCTTTTAAGCTCTTTTAGCGGTTCATCAATAGCTCTATGGTCATCATTTATTTCTTCGTAATAATCTACATTATTCTTTAACCATTCATGTGGAGATTGTCCAACAAAGGGTGCTGGTTGACCATGATCGCCACACATAATCACAGCAGTATTCTTTGTCAATAACCATTCAAGAAATGTTTTTAATGTTTCTAACGACACCGTGCATATCTCGTCCCATATAATATACCTGGGTATATATTTTTCACCCATCCGCGATGGGGTCCATGTATCTCCGCACCATCTAAAGAAACTGTGATATGTACATGATTTTACTCCTCGTTGCTTTATTTCTCTAGCAAGTTTATGTGTAGGTGTCAAAACAATTATATCTGAGTTATTATTCATAAATAAGCTAATCGCACGAGTTGTTTTACCTGACCCTCCACACCCATTAAGATAAACGGTTTTATGTCTAGATACAGGATCATACACAGATGGTGCAGATGACTTTGATATTTGATTATTATTTTGTAATATGTCTCCGCAATTTCAACATCGGCAGATTCGGAATAACTAAGTATATTTTCTTGTTTTATCCTCCATGTCCCCCATTCACCATTACCGAGTTTTAATAAATCTTTATATTTTTTGTGTACATAAAATGAATCCGTAGCAACTCTGACAGCGTGACGAGGAAATCTGTTTATCATCGATAATAGATTTATCGAAACGTACGCTAGCATCGAAGATCTTAAATGAGTAAACTGCGGTGACTCGCCATCGGTATAGCTCACAATGGTACCTAGTTTTGTTTCATTTGATAAATAAGCATTACGTCGGATTATAAATGTGTTTTTCTCCATCGTATCAGCGATTATAAAATCGAGTTCAGCATCGTCCATAATCAATCTTGTACACGCTCGTTTATGATCATGTGATCCTCCTTGAGTAAACTTACCGATTATTTTTCTGCCGAGATCTTTTGCAAGTTTCTCATCATGTTTAGCATCAAATACATCAGGTTCTGGCAACCAAACTTGCTTCTGTGAACTATATGATATAATCGCTTCAGTTACTCTCAACGATATTAAAAATCCAGCATCAAGCATATATCGCAATAGTACTATCGGAACCCAACATCGCTCTGAAAAATGTCTTCCGAACCAAATATAAGTAATCGCATGGAGATCTTCTCTAAACTCGAATGATTCTACGTGAGCAAATCCTGTTAAGTCAAAATCTGGTAAGGGTCCGTTTATTGCAACCCTGGTCATGTCATGTGTAGGATGTCCGAATCTCTTAAAGTATTTAGAACATGCTCCATATCCAAGAAAACTCCCAGGATAACATGCTACCATATCAACCTGAGATAACATCACTATAATCGTATTTGGTGTTCCATAATCCACCGTGCCCATATTCTATACAACTTTTCTTGACATCTTCAAGAAATTCCGATCGTGTCGTTTTCCATGAATTTTTCTCCTGAGCGAAATGAGCAGCGACTGACGGAACAGTAAAACAGTTATTCAATAATTGTCTAACTATGACATCATCAGAGGTATATTTCAGTGCAAGATGTTCCATTTCCTCATGGAGAGATTCTGTACGATAAATATCACCATTAGGTCGTACAAATTGATCGTAATGATTATATTCCGAACTCTGAAATAACCAAACAGAAACAGGATCGGTTTTACTAATATTCTTGATAAAATCAAAGATATCACCGTCATAAAATTTAACCGTTCTATCTCGTGGAAATATTGTTACTGCAGCAGTCCATGCGTGCGCGTTATGATCAATAATATCTATCGGAGTTCCATTTTTTATATATTTCGGTTTGTACAAAATCTCTCCGGTTAACGTTTTTACTGCTATTGGAAATCTTAATTTTTTCTCTAGCTCAGCAACGTCGCTGATAGACGCTCCGGTATCTTTAACCGACTCTGCCTATGTATTTATTTTTTTACGTCTTAAATCAGTTAAACCATTACCACGTATCGCGTTTGTAAAGTGTTCTGTAACTCGCTCAGCTACGCAGTTTATCCTCGTTGATGCTGTCAACGGTGATGACAATTTCATCGGTTTGAGATCCCCAACATCAGGTTTATTATTCAGCGGAAATATTCCATAGACAACCGCAGTTACAGGGTACGATCGCTCATAATACGGTTTATCTATACGAGTTTGTATTCCTGGTTTAGATTTATTACTCAAGAAGATATTATTTCCTGACTGCACGCGGACGGGATCGCGCTTGTCACGAATAATCCAAATATCTTCTTCTGTATTTACAATAAATTTTATTAAAATAAAATATTTTTGATTATCAAGGTGGTTAATGATTACTCTTCCTCGTTTGTCATTCATCGTATTAGAAACATTTCCAACTCTGAATGTTGACCATGCATGAACTGCACCATCGTCACGAAATTCCTTCTTGGCCTCACGGATACGTTTAATTATATCCGCATTCGTTAAAGCTAGATCTTGCATCGAAATACTAAGTTTATACTCGGGTAGTCTGTCAAGATCGAATCTGGTTGCGTAGGGTTCAATCACGGATAATTCTTTCATATTATAATTAAGGCAAATATATATTTAATTGAACATTAATCTTTTGTATATGATTCAACCAAATCACTGCAACTGGCTAAAAATCGGTTATACGTCTCCGTGTAACAGAACATGTGTGAATGAATACTGTAGTTATCATATGCAATGCGTCAGGAACGGGAGTTTAGGACCAAAACCGTGTATTGTGTGTAGTGCTGGAGTACGAGGAAGAACTCAACTGTGTGCGCAATGCGGTGGTAAAAAGTACAGAGAGTTGAAACGATATTACGATAAAAAATATAACACTGACTCTCCTATAAAGACCGAAGAAGATTATCTGGCTAGATTTTCAAAAAACAATGATTTAGACAAATAAATATTATATATATATAAATGGAACAAAATGAGTTTGTGAAACACGCAATCATTACTAATTATGAAGCATCTCGAGAAGGTGTGATTAGAAACTGCAGATTGAAAAAACCAGTCGGTAGTATTACCAAAACTGGTTATCTTGCGTTTAATACCAAAGGAAATAAAAATTATCGATCACATAAATTTGTGATCGAGTGTTATTTTGGACTAATCAAAGATGGGTATGTGGTGGATCACATCAACGGCAATAAACTTGACAATTCACTTGGAAATCTACGTATTATCACGCAAAGTGAAAACTGTAAGTTTGGAAACACTGGCGGCGCACGATTTGCAAGATCTGTTAAATCCGTAAATGCAGATGGTGAAGAAATTGTGTTCAAGTCAGTTAATTCTGCTGCCAAATATTTTGACATAGTACCACCTTCAGTACAATACGTGGCGGAAAATATACAGAAATCTGCCTTTTCCAAAAGATTTGCACAAAAAATAAGATTTCAATACGTTTAGTCTACCGTATTTTTAATGTTACCAAATGATTACTTGATACCTACTGAAATATAATGGTTGGGATACAATATGAGGTATCCACAATGCGAAACATATCCAAATCTATGATACCTACTGAAACATGATGGTTATGTTAATTTTCCCAAGGATTTTGTTTAGCTATTATCACAGTCAATGGTCCATCATTGTCGCTGTCATTTTCACTCGTATTTTCACTCGTATTTTCACAATGCTCTCTTAATTGTCTTATACGAAAGTTCATAATCTTTCTCTGTTCATATTCATGAGATAATTCTAGCTTGATTTTGTCAATAGCGTTTGAGAGAGGCACAAACAATTTTACCTGATCATCAGTGACAGTTGCCAGTGACTTTAACATTCCTTGCTGGATAATTTTCATAAATTTATAATCAGCGGATAGCGTAAATCTGTTCTCGTTCTTTCGTTGTTGTAATGAGTCAAAATCACATAGAATCTTTTCAGCATTAAGATTGTCAGATACATTGATACCGTTATGTTGTAATTTTTTAATCGCAGAAACAATGACATTGATATTTTCAAAATTCATTATATAATAAGTGTTTATTTAATATAAAAAAAAATATTAGCTCCCATGACTTTTTTTGTCAGGGAGCTGTTTTTTGTGTGATATATGGTTATATACAATGAAGATAATGGTTATATACAATGAAGATAATGGTTATATACAATGATGATAATGGTTATATACAATGATGATTATGATTATATACAATGATGATAATGGTTACATACAATGAAGATTATGATTATATACAATGATGATAATGGTCATATACAATGAAGATTATGATTATATACAATGATGATAATGATTATATACAATGATGATAATAGTTATATACAATGATGATAATGGTTATATACAATGAAGATGATTATGATTATATACAATGAAGATGATTATGATTATATACAATGATGATAATGGTTATATACAATGAAGATGATAATGGTTATATACAATGAAGGTGATTATGATTATATACAATGATGATAATGGTTATATACAATGAAGGTGATTATGATTATATACAATGATGATAATGGTTATATATAATGATGATAATGGTTATATACAATGAAGGTGATTATGATATATACAATGAAGATGATGGCCTTTTCTCTACCTGTGAACAGAAACTAGCACCCCCACCCCCAAATATCAAATCCATAGGGTGCAAAACTGACACCTACTACGTGTTGACACGCGGGTAGGTATACTAATTTCTATTCACAAATAGACTAGGGCTCGGCCAAGGCCCCAATAGATTATAAATCTTGGCCTAAAATCGCCTCCCGCAGACAATTTGTCTTTCTCGGGTTTCGAACCATGGGCGCCAGGACGAGAGTTTCTACGCGCTATCAATTGAGCTATCGGACCTTGTTATAAATACATACTGAAAAAGTTAGTATGTGTTTACCAATAGCCTATTTCCTAAAACTACAGTAACAAAAACCACAGTTTTCTGTGTAAAATGGGATTTCTAGTTTCCAAAAAATATATATAATTCTGTATAACATTGAGTCTATGCGTAAGCCGTAACCAAGGATATTGATTTAGTCATAGCGGATGTTCTTAAAATAACTTTACGCGGTAATCGGCACATATACACAGCCGTTATGGAATAATCAATATGCAGCCACAGCCTTCTAGATAATAGATTTCGATTGCGCACTGTGCGTGGATTTTATGTAAACAAAGAATACAGTATTATAGACAAGCAATATACATCCGGATAATTTTTTTTGTTATGATAACGCATTGAAAACGCATTATGATAACGCTCTATGAGCGTACATACAGGTTTATATTTAGTTCTTCATTTCTTGTGTCCAGAATGCGATTGTTTTGGTCTGTAAGTTTAAAGTGTATCCTTGATAATAACGGATTATGAACTCGCAGGTACACGGGGTTTATTGGCTCTGATACAATGAACCAACCGGGAGGGGCCGATGGAATAAAACTGAATAATATGTACCCTTGCTGGGCCTGGCTAGACTTAGAAAGATCTACCTGATAGCTACCTTCAATAACATCGCATACCAGATTGACTGCAATAACTGATGTTATGTTTACAATGCCTGGCGATATATGACGTCCGGCACCAAAAGGGTTGTTATTGTGTTTTAGTATAACCGGTGGTGGGGCTATTTTTTCCACGATTCAATTACTCCCGGATAATATTCTTCAATAAGATCGTCAAGTGATTTCTTCATTTTAGCGTTATTTAAATCTGGTATAACAAATGTTTGTAAATTTTTTTCTGTTATTTTGTAATGATTAAAAAATACTTGTTTAGATTCTGGATTTGTGTAACTATTTCCATCGAGTTTAGTCGCAGTGTTTATAATACTTCGATTGACGATGTATAAATCGAATAAGACCCGATTTAAATGTTTTATTGACTCGATTATTTGCTGCTTTACACTTTCATTATAATGTTGTGATAATGAAATAAGTAAATTTCTTAAATCATTAAACGTTTTATCGTATTCAGGTTTAAGAGTATCTAAAAAATGTTTAATAAATCCTACATCAACAGTATAGAAACTAATCTTCGTCTTGGTGTCTGTGTTAATAATAAATAATGCTTTATTCAACTTGGGGATCCTTTTGCCGTCAAAATCGGTAAAGTAATATCTATCGTCGTTTGGAAATCCAAATCTTGTATTACTCCATGGTTGTTTTCCTCGATATTCTGGATCTTTAATGAATTTTTCTTCACTTGTTTTAAACTCATTTTTAGTTGGTTCTGAAACTCCATTATAAACAGGTGCAACTTCAGGCCATCCTAACACTGATCTGATCGAACTTTGATAAATATCTACGAGGTAATCAGGAGAATTTATTTCAATCACCGCTGATAGTTTTGGTTCGTAAACAGTAATCGCTATTTTAGAGTCTTTCCCTGTGATAGATTTAATTCTGCGTTGGAACTTATCATTAATCTCGTCTATTTGCTGGTTGTCCACCAAACGGTTTTGACCTAATATTTGGCCAACTATGATAAACTCGAAGCTGCGCTAGCGCTATTTCCTTTGCTGGAATTGCAGTTGGAAAGTTAACGCTAAATTCAGGATTGGTTGAACTTAATGATATCATAGTAGTTTTTGACGGTGTTGTATTAGCTACGATCTGCTGAAGTAATTCTAACGATGACATTATTATTATCGTTATTATTTAATTCTCCATTTTTTCCGTTATTGTCACTAGCGATTATGAATGCTTCATCGTAGGTTTTCATTATCGTTACGAACTCCTCATCAGATATTTTATCATCACTGAGATACAAGGAAAGATACGAGCATAATTTAGTGTAGGCGGCTGTTGCTGTGTGCAATTTCATTATGTACTCGTTTAGTTTATCATTTGTACACGTAGATATTTTCTTAGCGATAATACTGAAAATACCTGCGCATGTTGTTGCCGTTGAAACTATAATTGTTACAACTGCAGGCGCTGTCATCGTTATTGTTGATGGTAATAATCCAGTTCCAGCAATAACAGCAGAAACCGAGTATACCATTATATCAATAACAACCATACGTCGCCGATATTTTTTTTTACCTTTATCGTGTAATCGTCGATGATATTTTTTAGTTTGGTTTGACACTCACATACTTGAGCGTATCTGTGACGTTGAACGTCGATAAATGACTCTTGATTCATTATACTTATCTAGATAACTAATTGAGGAGTTTCACATACAAATTCCAAGCAACACCAATATAGTGCTCTGGTTAATTTTTTATCAGATGCCTCCAGCAGAAATGTTTCTTCCGCATCTTTATTTATTATAACGGATACAACTCCAGAAAAAGTATCGTTTGAATAACGCCATGGAAATGTAGTAAATATACTGAATTTTGCACTACTAAATACGGACAGTCTGTATACGCCAGTGACTTCTGCGGTGTGTTTGAGATTATTATCTTGCAGTGTCCATGCTCCTAATCCTGATGCTACTGTGTATACTACGTTGAAGATCTGCTTGTGAGGAATTTTAATAAGATTCGTTTTTTCAATGATATTAGGAATTCCACTAACAATATCTTTGATTTTCATGTTAATGTCGGTAAGTTTTATGTCAACGACTGGTGGAGTTCCAAAAAATTCGTTAATATATCTGTTTATATTTCTACGGAAATTTAGAAATGTTTGTACATGATTAATATAATCAGTTCTAAATGCAGCAATTCCATCATTGATTGTCGTTAACGAAGTCATTATTGGAATTTCCTTATCGTCGACGTATTTCTTCGTTGCAGCGTCAAAATCTGTTTCTGGTGTTCTGAGATTATTAATACCGTTGTTGTTCATATT
>JAECUM010009456.1:12500-23840 GCA_016617855.1 Megalonaias nervosa | reverse complement strand
ATATATATTTTGCGGACCCCTTGTTATACCCCTGCCCCCACCAGTGGGGGGGGGGGGCAGCCCACATGTTGGGAACCACTGTGCTATAGTATTCAAACTCAAACAATTTCTACTGTCCCCAACAGTGTATTAATTCATTATTATTCAACAAAGAATCAGAATGTTTTTATCGGCTTCTGATTTACCACAGCTAAACCACCAACAATCAATTTTTTCACAATCGACAGTTGAATCCTGGTTGCATTAAATGATAATATCTTTAAAATAGTTGCATCAGCAGCAAGCTTATGGTATGTGATTTATTTGGATATCGTTAAGATGATTCATTCAAGGCAATGTATTGCATTATCTAACATCCATGTTTGCTGTGTATATATTATAATTATTACGCGGAATTAGACATTCTTAGTATTGCTATTGGTCTTATAATAATTATATGAGAGGATTGATTCATTTGTTTAATATACTCATTCGTTGATATTGTAGTGTTCTAACTTTCATTCAAAGACACTTTGATATGTAATATCTGTGCTAGGATTGCTATGAATTCATTGGAAGATATGTTAGAATTATATCAGTGATTCCTTCTGTACTGCTGTCACATCAGGACAATAGCGACATCATTCGGAATTCCTTTGGAACTTATTTGGATTACTCGGAAATATTGGAATTGATAGAACATGTTGAATATATTAGGAATTCATTCACCATACTGTAAGTTATGATTTTTTTCACTTTGAATTTTAGGGAAATACATTTATATTTTAATTATATAAAACTTGTTGGTTTTGCTCTTTCTTGTTACATGCTTTAAATAACAAGAGTTGTAACAAACGAAAGTAGGTAGCTCCGTCCGGGTTTTGAATTTCATAATAATATTCTAGCGATTTGAATTTATTTGAATATTTTCGAGATTTGAATATTTCGAAATTGTAATATTTCAGAGAGATGAGAATTATTTTTTAAATTTAAGTTTTCACTCCCGTCTCTTATTTGAATTTCACATATTTTGGAAATTTATAACGAGAGCAATAAGCTTTCAAATGATATCAAAAGTAGGGAACTTTGTTGCTGATTCTACCCAGGATGGGTTAGAATCCTTAAAAAGGATGAGTTACTTGAGCTATTCAAGCATTAAGCTCTTTCTGAAACAAAGGCTTCTTTAACGACACTAGAAATGGAAAATATTTTGATAGATTATTTGGTGTACTGTTCGGGGGTACTCTTGATTAAAATGTTTTGGGTTTGATAAAAAAGATTGTCCCTATTTGGTTCGGACGGGAAATTAAGGGAATTGCAGTTAAGAAACCAGATAGAAGTAGAGTTAAGAAAGCTTCAGTTTCAGTCGGTTACAATGTAAACGCAAGCGGATGAAAAAGCAATGCAAATGAAAATGCAGATGCAAAGAGGAAAGAGAGAGAGATGCAATTGCAGAAGGAAGTAAGGGGAATGCAGATGCAAAAAGAAGACTGGGAAATGAAAACGAAATTAAAGGAATTAGAACTGGCAAGTAAATCACACTCTTCGCTTGTAGATACAAGTTTAGGTTTTAATGCTGCCAAACATATTAGGTTGTTTTCTCCTGTAAGAGAAAAAAAAGCAGATCAATATTTTCTTAGGTTTGAGAAAATTGCTGAAAGTTTGAAATGGCCGAGAGAGTACTGGACTGTGTTCTTACAACGTTTGCTTATTGGCAAAGCTAGTAAAGTCTATACTTCAGTCTCATCAGAACAAAATGGTGAATACGATGTCAAGGAGTGTACTTTGAAGGGTTATGAGTTGGTGCCTGAGACCTATCGTCAAAGGTTTAGAAATTGTAGAATGGAAACTACTCAGACACATGTTGAATTTGCATGGCAAAACAAACAACTGTTTAATAGACGTTTCACAGCCAAGAAGAATGCCAAAGATTATGATAACCTCAGACAATTCATACTGGTCCAAGAGTTCAAGAACTGTGTCAGTAGTAGCTGCGTCAGAATCTACCTTGATGAGAAACAGGTTGAAACTTTAAGCAAGGAAGCTCGTACAGCTGATGATTTTTCTTTGACTCACAAGGTTTCACTAGTAAACAACTCTTCCTTTCAGCAGGATTTTGTTAAAAAGCTATTTTTGTCTCAAGCAGGTTTTTCCAAATCTGAAACTGATACAACTGTTAAGAATTAAATTTCAGATAAGACTTATCAGAAATCTTTGTCTTCACACGTGCACTTATTGTAAGATGTGAGGGCACCTTATTTCTGATTGATTTAGGTGGAAATTTAGGCAACAGAATAAAGACAGAGCTGTTCCAAATGCTCTTTTTACAAGAGGTTAAGGTTACAGTCATGTATTGAAAGAAGTACATTTGTTGGGTCTCGCAACGCAAGTGTAATTATATTATGGAGAATTATGAATCATTCATGTCCAAAGAATCTATATCATTGTTGATGATTTTGCGAAGCCTATTCCTATTAAGACATTAAGAGACACAAGTGATTCTCGGAGTCTTTTAGTGTTAAGTACTTTGCCTTCATTTGAGAAGTCTTCTTCTAATGAAAATGTTTTCATTTGGGAGGTAGAGTGCGAGTTTTTAATGTTCCTCTCCATTGTGTTAATTTGTCATCAAACTTAGTTTCAAGACCAGTGACTATAGGTGCGGCGCCCGAGTTGCCCATTCATGGTGTTCATCTATTACTAGGTAATGACCCGACTGGATGTAAGGTAATGGTTAATCCACCTGTAACAGACAAGCCTTGTATGGATCAAAGAGTTGATTCTATTGGAATTTACATCATTGGTTAACAATCCAGCTTGCTCAGTTGCTAGAGCTATGGTAAAGGACTGTGGCAAAGGTGTACATTTATTGTTGTTTCCTGTTAGCGAATCAGTTCAAGACCCTCTTCAGATTAGGTATTAAGGTCTTTATAAAGTTAGAAACAAATATGTGACTCAAATTGCATCATTAATAATCCAGCGTGGCAAAACATAAACTGCAGTGTTATGTTAATATGTCTATGGAGTATGTTCGCAGAGATAGCCATGCAGATTATTAAATTAATTTTGTTGTACCTGTTCCACACACTGAAGATTTAAATGAAGATGTGAAATTAGACAATGGTGACTTTGATGTGACCAATCTTTGCAGTTCGGAAATATTAGACAATCTAAATCAGAAACTTTTGCATTTGCTGCCATCAGAAAAGAACGATTTAAAATAGCTATTAAGAGAATATGAGGACTTGTTTCCAGAAAATGAAACACGAACAAATAAAAAATGACATTGAAATTTAGATTCTACACCAGTGGAACATCATCCTTATAGTCTGAATCCTCCCAAACAAAACTGTTCGAAGAAAGAAGTTCAATATTTGCTGAAGATTGGCTTCACTGAACCAATTTTACCAAGGCATTTTAGTGCAAAAACCACATAATACTTTCCATCTGTGTACTAATTACAGAAACGTAAACAGTATTACTAAGATAGATTCATTTCCAATACAAAGAATAGATGAATACATTGACAGAATTGGAAATGCAAGATATGTCACCAAGTTTTGCCTCTTAAAGGGATTCTGGCAAATTCCACTTGCAGAAAGAGCAAAAGAAATTTCCTCATTCATGACTCCAGATAAATTCTAAGAATATAAGGTGATGCCATTTGGAATGAAAGGTTCCCCCAGTACATTCCAAAGTTTTCTGAACATAGTAACATCTGGGATATGGAATTGTCACCCTTACGTCGATGACGTTTAATCTACAACGACACCTGGAAAGACTACTTGGATATGACCTGGAAGTTTCTAGATCGAGTCAGTGAGGCAAATCTGACAATCAAGTGGCTTTTTTCCATCTTTGTGTTACTATTTTTAGGACATGTTGTTTGACACTGTAAAATAAAATCTATATAAATTAAGATTAGCCTTTCACTAAATTCAGAGTGCCTATCAGTAAAGAGCAAATGGAACGAATTTGTGGTATGGCTGGATATTAGCATAAATTTTTCTCTAATTTTCCATAATTGCTGAGCCCGTGACCAATTCGTTAAGTAAGAACAACCACGTTTTACTGGTCTGACAAATGTCAGGAGGCTTTTGATAAGATAAAGGCAATACTCAAGTGTGAACGAGTTCTTTCAGCTACAGATTTCAACAAATCATTTAAAATACCTTTAGATGCAGGTAATGTAGGGGTTGGTGGAATATTGATAAGAGGAAAATAACAATGGTGTGGATCATCCAGTGTTATTTTTCAAGGCAAAAAAGGTTGAACAAGCACCAGAGACATATTTATATGATTGAGAAGTAATGTTTGGCTTTGATGTTGGCCTTGCAACACTTTGAAGTGTGCATTAGTGCAGTTCCTTCTCCTATTATTGTGTTCAGTGGTCACACCACCCTAGTTTTATTAATAAAATGAAAAACAATAATTAAAGATGCTAAAATGGAGTTTGATGTTACAATCATTCAATTCTGATGCTAGGCACATCATAGGAGAAGACAATTTGATTGCAGACACACTTTAACATGTACAGAAGTACTTTATTGCACTATTCTGTATACAAGTATCATTCAATTTCCTATGCGTTATCAATTACATGTATTTTTGATAAAAATCGAAAGAAAGTTTGTGGATTAATCTTTCTTTTTTCTTTATACGAGGTGTTATGTATATCAATATTATGTGTATTATTTTCATAATAATAGTTCTTGTAAAGGTCATTTAGTTAATGCATTTTTATGCTAATGTCATATGATCCTAGTCTGCACTTTAAAGACAAGTCATGTATAATGTGTACATTGTTTCATTTGTAAAGTTCCAAGTCGAAATGTACTATAGTTCAGATAAACATGACGTGATCCAAGAATGACGGGGATAGCTTTTGAATGGTTATTGTGGGATTTTATTAAAGGCTCCTTACCGATTTCCTGATTAGCTAGAGTAAACCACATGACCCTTGTTAATTATAAATATTTCAAATACATCGATGAATCATTCGAAGCCTTGTATAGCATTATTGCATTTGCATTTTAGCTTTGTCTATAACATAATTAGCACATGGAAATAAACATTCTTAGTAGTACTATTGTTCTTGGAAGAGTTATATGAGTGGATTGATTCATTTATTTAATTTAATCATTTGTTGGAATTGAGGTGCTCTAACATTCATTCAGAGACATTTGGATATATAATATCTGCATTGGAATTACAATGAATTCATTTAAAGACATTTTAGGATTATATAAGTGATTACTTCTGTACTGCTCACATATCAGAACAGTGGTGTCATAATTCAGCATACCTTTGGAACTTACTTGGATTATTCAGAATGGAATGTAATTGAATGATCCCATTTGAGCATTACTTCTTGTGCAATAATACTTTTCTTTATAGAGAAAAATTTGTTGTGAACACTGGAAAGGTATTGAGTATTCTTTATATCACCTTACAGGTCATGAAATGATTGGTTGACATGGCAACCAAATCCATCCTACAATGTGAAAACATCATGGCAAAACTGCACCAAATATAGGCACAACAGGTGTTTTGTTTGCAGTGAAGTGTTATGATTGAAGACTTAAAATCACTAAAGATTTGGCTTTATGTTCTGTGCTTATATTTTTCTTGAATGTACTTGCATGGTCTTAAACATTTCAGATATATAAAAGTATTTTAGCTTAATATTAAAATTTAATTTGTTGTAATTTATACAATAAGAATTGGTTACTATTGGAAAAAAATATGCAGTGATAATATTAAGATCTTAAAAGAAAGCTGAAGATTGACTAATGATTCATAAAAAGCATGAATATAAATGTAGCATGATAATTTGTATGCATATTTTTCATATAGATACATATGCATGTACTTGGGCACTGCATCATTGTAATCCAGACACAAGGAATATACCACAATGACGACTGATGATAAAACAAGCTTTTGTATCCAAAGATTAGAATTTTATCAAGAAAATCTGAGAAGATCTGCTTTCAAATGTTTTGCAAGATTGTGTTGTTGATGCAGACTTTAGATATATGGGAATTACTGTAATTATGTAGGTCTGGGACAAATATATTTGTTTATAGATTTAAATGCATTATTACATATGTTTTCAGTTAAATTTTCTTTACACTCTTTTAAAATTGAAATTATAGTTAATGGTACTGAAATATGATTAGATTGCAAATGTCTTTAAGGACATTTTAATGGGAGTCATTTAAAGACCATGTGGGCTGGTTTTATGCATGCAATTATTTTTTATTAACTACATGTACATGCTTAGTAGCATATCTGATTTTTGGGGTTTTTAACATGAGCTTGAGGTTCTTGACCTAAAAGGTTGACAATAATGAGCCTTAATTAAGTCAAAACAAATGTTTAAGTAGTTACTAATTTTTAAGAAAGTATTTCACCTTAGTGACAAAATTTCTTTCCTTAATTTGACTTCCAACTTTTCCTGCTGTTGTGCAACTCAACGGGAAAGAATTAGTTGATATTTTCTCTAGGTATCCTGTGTTGTTATCAAGGCCTGAAATATGAACTCAAGAGGCATTACAGCATGCTTGGACAAGAATGGAATGTAATTGAATCATATGAGTAGGTACATCAGCACATTACAGCATGCTTGGACAAGAATGGAATGTAATTGAATCATATCATATGAACAGGTAGATCAACTCATTACAGCATGTTTGGACAAGAATGGAATGTTATTGAATCATATGAGTAGGTACATCAGCACATTACAGAATGCTTTGACAAGAATGGAATGTGATTGAATCATATGAGTAGGTACATCAGTAAATTACACCATACTTGGACAAGAATGGAATGTAACTTAATCATATGAGTAGGTGCATCAGCACATTACAGCATGCTTGGACAAGAATCGAATTGTAATTGAATCATATGAGTAGGTACATCGGTACATGCACGTAAGTGTGTGTGTGTGTGTGTGTGTGTGTGTGTGTGTGTGTGTGTGTGTGTGTGTGTGTGTGTGTGTGTGTGTGTGTGTGTGTGTGTGTGTGTGTGCGAATTGGATGTTTAACATAGCTTTAACAGTTTTTCAGTCATATTGCTACGATGTCTGCAGTGTGGAAGTTTATAGTGATGTCTAGGGCATCATACCTCAGACATGTAGCATCATGTCCCACCCAGTCACAATATCCTGGCACCAGGCCGACCAGTCCTAACGCTAACCTCTTAATGATCAACACCAAGCAAGGCAGCTGCTAGTACCATTTTTATAAGTCTTTGGTATGATTTAACCGGGACTCGAACCCGCGACCTCCCACATCTGAGGTGGACGCTCTAACCATTTAGGCCACCTGAACAGCCACTAGCAAGTATCTAATTTATTAATATAAATCTGTGCTTACTCTTCGTACCATCGTCATCTTACAGATTCCAGCTGCAAATAAATTATAAACATTTGAAGTAAAGGTCTTACCATGGATGAAGATGAGAGAGGTAAGAACTAAAATGTGTATGTAGTATTCATTATTAACAGACAATAAAATGCCTAATTTAGTCAGTAGGATTCTTGATAAAACACTGATATTCAGAGCTGATAAATAATTATGTTAACTGCAACTTTTACACAGGTATTAACTTCATATTATCAGGTATTGTTAATTGTACACATTTTAAATTATAGGTCTTGTGTAAACCATCCAATGTAACCTGACTCTTGAAACAGTTTATCTGCCTCAACCATGTTTTGGGATTTCAAGGACCTCCAGCAAATTGTGCAGAATTAAAGTCTAGATTGAACTCTTGTCCACACAAGAACTAGGAATATTTGTATGACTCACAATAATGACATACTTATTTTAATATTGTAACTCAGTCATTTTTATTTGCTTGATCAGCCACTTGAAACTACATTTTCAGTGTTGTCTAGACTCTAAATTGTATATAGATGAAACCAGGAGAATAATTCTGTCTTTTAATCACTTTTGTAATCTTTAATGATTCAATTTTAATCTTAGATATGTTATTATTGAAATGCCCCAATCTTTTCAATGTTGTATTGAGGAAATAAAGTCGTATTCTTGACTTTCTTGATATGCATGTGAATGATTCCTTAACCATATTTATCAAGCAATAAGCCCATCCCTCATAATAAATCTACTTTAAATCTCTACAGGCTAGCTATTGGTAGATATTTACATAATGTATGAAGGTTGCCTATATTTGGTGAAATATAAAGATATTTAAGTATTTTATAAATTAAAAATTTATGATATGTACTTTTGATCCCTGCATATCTGAATTCATTCCAGTTGATAGTTTTTATTATACTGCATCAGAAATCTTGAACTTAGAACAAATAATTAATTTTCACAGAAAACTATTAGATGCCGCATGTAAAGTGGAGTGTGGTTACACAAGCTCCTGATTTGGGTCTTTTTTTAACCAACAAGCATGATGTCAACTACCTTCTCTTAAAACTAGTAGATAAAATTTGCTGTTATACTATCATGTTTATATAATTAAAAAGTTTGATGTTTGATATGGCTTTTAAATTTTCAGAACTTGAGAAATAAAACATTTTTGATTATGCAAACTTTTCAAAGTAATAGATATTTAAAATATGCCTTTTTCCATATTTGATAAATGTTAAAGTATTTCTTTAGCCATGCTTCCTTCTTTATGATATCTTTGTTTAATAATGAGCCCTACCTTTGCTCTTTGATGGATTCATTAGACCGAAGCCACCCCAAACACCTCTTGCCCCATCTTGGGACAAATCTATTGACTGTGTTGATGTTAAGGGCACATTAATGTATTTCGCTCATTGACCTCATTTTCAAATACCTCCCTCCACCCTTATCATGGTTTATGTAAGTGTTTGTTTTGTAAGGAAAAGAGGGGTTGTCATCTTGTCCTTTTAGCCTGTTTCTTATTGCAACTTATGTTCGGAATTCAGCTCAATTTTGACCATCAGTATATGTCATGTTGTAATTGTCTCCAAAATGCACTGATCAAATCAATCCAATATACAATTGTCTCCCTCTCGAAAGGCACTATCAAGAATCCCACCACCACCACCACAATGGCTAACATGAAATAAAATAATTGTACCATATTGTCCCTCTCAAAAGAAGCCACCATATTTTATAATTTTCAGAAAGGGGAACAACTGTCCAAGTTTACTACATTAAGACATGAAAATTGTCTCCCCATTACAATGCTTCAGCATCACAGCAATTTGTTTTTATCTTTTAATGACAATCTTTTCTTTTCTGTTCTGGCATTTCTCAGAAAGAAACATATGGTTTTGTTCCAGGCTGACAGATGATTGAATGCTTTTCTTGCTTCTTATCAGTTGTTTTGGAAATTCACATTAGTTGTTTTGTATAAAAGAGTGACAGGGATATATCCCAACAATCTCCTCTTCATTTCCAATAGTTAACAGTGACCCTAGACATGTGGGAGATGGAGGAATCAGCAATATTGTGGAGGTTCAAGGTTTTTCAAAAACCACTAGTCAGGATGTTTTGGAGATGTACTTTGAGAATTCACGGCGTTCTGGAGGAGGTGATGTGGAGGAGGTCCAGATTGTAGATGGTGTTGCTTACATCACTTTTAATGATGCTGAAGGTACATATCAAAGAATGTTTACCTCTCATTTTTGACACTGTTTTTCTTCCAGTCAAAAAAAATTGTCAAATCTTCATGACAAAAACTAAACTTTGGATTTTATATTTGCAACTGTACTAATTTTATCACTGAGGAAAATTTATTTTGAAACACATGAAATGTGCCCATCTGTATGCTAAATAATGCTGAATTATTTCATCAGAACCAATGAATTTTTTTGTTTTCGAAAGAAATGATCCAGCAAAGTAGATGTATCCTTGACTGTCCTTGCCAAGCAACCAATCCTATACTCTTCCTGTTATCATTTTCTACAAGATTTCAAGATGAGGATGAAATTTTAAAAACAAATCCTCGAGTTTCATTTATGATTTTGCACTGGAATTAGTAATGGCCTTATTCACTATAATGACTAAAGTGGAATTAGTAATGACCTTATTCACTATAATGACTAAAGTGGAATTAGTAAAGACCTTCTTTAACTATAATGACTAAAGTGGAATTAGTAATGGCTTTTAATTCACTATCATGACTAGAGTGGAATTAGTAATAACCTCATTCATTCTAATTTCTAAAGTGGAATTAGCAATGACCTTATTCACCATCAAGACTAAAGTGGAATTAGTAATGGCCTTATTCACTATAATGCCAAAGTGGAATTAGTATTGGTCTTCACTATAATAACTAAAGAGGAAATAGTAATGACCTTATTCACTGTAATGAATAAAGTAGAATTAGTAATGGACTTATTTGCCGTCATGACTAAAGTGGAATTAGTAAAACTTTGTTTAACTTTAATGACTAAAGTGGAATTAGTAATGGCCTTATTCATTCTAATGACTAAAGTAGAATTAGTATTGGCTTTATTTATTCTAATGTCTAATGTGGAATTAGTAATGGTTTTATTCGTTCTAATGACTAAAGTGGAATTAGTAATGGCTTTATTCATTCTAATGACTAAAGTGGAATTAGTAATGGCTTTATTCGTTCTAATGACTAAAGTGGAATTAGTAATGACTTTATTCGTTCTAATGACTAAAGTGGAATTAGAAATGACTTTATTCGTTCTAATGACTAAAGTGGAATTAGTAATGGTTTTATTCATTCTAATGACTAAAATGGAATTAGTAATGGCTTTATTCATTCTAATGACTAAAGTGGAATTAGTAATGGGTTTATTCATTCTAATGACTAAAGTGGAATTAGTAATGGGTTTATTCATTCTAATGACTAAAGTGGATTGAGTAATGGCTTTATTCGTTCTAATGACTAGAGTGGAATTAGTAATGGCTTTATTCGTTCTAATGACTAAAGTGGAATTAGTAATGGTTTTATTCATTCTAATGACTAAAGTGGAATTAGTAATGGCTTTATTCATTCTAATGACTAAAGTGGAATTAGTAATGACCTTATTCATTATAATGATTAAAGTAGAATTAGTAATGGGTTTATTCATTCTAATGACTAAAGTAGAATTAGTAATGGGTTTATTCATTCTAATGACTAAAGTAGAATTAGTAATAAACCTATTCATTGTAAAGATTAAATTTCCTCTATAACATTGATCAGCATGATAGCATATAGCTGTCTGTATTTAGAAGTTGTCTTTTTTTCTATCATCAGCAGCAAAGAGAGATTTTTAATGTATCGGTGCATGCTTTTGTTTTATCAGTGGCCCAGAGAGTAGTTTCCAACAATCACCACCAGTTGGAAGGCCAGACATTGACTGTGAAACTGTTCCATACTTCACCACCAAAG
>JAECUM010009456.1:0-7500 GCA_016617855.1 Megalonaias nervosa | reverse complement strand
AGTCGGAAAATAATATACAATAAAGAAAAGCAATGAAATCTTAAATAATTTTATTAAAGAGACATAATACTTTTCAATTTTCTTTCTTTTCTCCACTTTAATTTGTGTTTGTTATGGTACATCGCCATGAGGTGCTACTACTTAAATGTTTTGTCACATTCATGATACAGTATGTATTGGGATATTCTGACAGTAAGTTATTGATGCTGTATGTATTAGGATGTTCTGTCAATAGTTCATTGATGCTGTATGTATTGGGGTGTTCTGTCAATAGTTCATTGGTGCTGTATATATTGGGATATTCTGACAGTAAGTCATTGATGCAATATATCATCATAGATGATATTACAATGCTGATGCAAAAGAATGAGTCAGTACATCTCTAATGCAATCACAACTATATCTTGTCACGTGAAGTTGATTAACAGAAGACAGATTGTATTATAGATTTTAACTTGGCTTTTTGAAATTTCATTTGAAAAAGGATGAGATTGGAAATGATCTATCACTAAAGTATTTCTTACCAGTACATTTATATGTTTGATTATTTCAGCAAAATATAAATAAATAATGGCATAAAAGCATTAGCATAGATTAATTAATTCCATATGCAGAAAAGGTTTAATTCTCATTTCTCTAATGAGTCATAGGATTCAATACTAATTTTCAGTTATTGACAGAGTTCTGAGTCAGTCACACAAGATGAATGGTGCTGATGTTGAAGTACATCTCCATCATGAGTGTTTGGGACGAAGATCTTCAAGGAATAAATCTGATCCATACCTCAGAGTTTCCATTCCAGAGAATAATGGTAAGTTCTTACTCCCATTGATAATCTAGGAAATAGAAAATAAAGTCCATAGTGAATGATTTATTTATGATGGGCTTTGAAAGATATACTTTATAAAGATTTTATCATTAATCTTAAGTCTATTATGTATAAATTGAGTAATTGTTTAATCTATGAAACAAAGCACTTAATTAGCAAATTTAGAGCTTCACAAAGGAAATTCATTAGATCTCATTCAATAAGCTTGAAACAGCATAGGAATCCATTTGGCTCAATTCTACATATAACATAATATAATGAATTTATGACAGATGCTAAATAAAGTCATCTACACAATTACAAACATTACAATGGGGTTTGTTCGGGGGTTTTTTTTGGCATAATATCCTGTTTCATCCTAACAGTCTTGATGTGCTCCATAACAAATAAGTTTATTTCCCTTTCTCAGATGAAGATATACCCTAGCTACATATATGAAATACAATAAAACTCCTTAAACTGAACACTGGTCGAACCAAACGTTTCAGTCCTTGTTTTAGAGACAGCCAATTTAAGAATACTGGATTGTAGGCTGCCTCATTATTGGTTTGGCATCCAACATAACCGTTAATAGAAAAATAATGACACAAAGAATATATTAAATTTTAGATCCTTTTATCTTAGCATAGTTTTGCTGTATCATTGTAAAAGTTTTATAAAAGTTTACTACACACTGAGATTTATAATAATAAAAACAAATAATTTACAAATTATACTGTCATGGCAAACATCTCTTACAGCATTGTTATTTCGATAAGTGCAATGTTGGTGTTATTTTTAAATTGTGCCTGGAAGGATTTTAACTTTTTCTCTATTTCTACATAAGAAATTAAAATACTTACTTTATTTTCTAAATTTCAGTCAATTCTGAATTGGCTCTACATGCAAAGTATGTACTGGTAAAAGCCGTTATAACGCAATTCGTTATAACGCGATTCCGCTTATAACATGATGGCAGCATGGCTCCCATTTTTTAATTTAAGGTGACCTCTCTTTTTTACATCCTAAATACATGCTCTCAGAAAAGCCAATTATTCGTATCCCTAGCAGATTTTTAATCTCAGCACTGCATTTAATGTTGCCTTACCTTCCAAAATTTCTAAAAGATATTACAGTGTTATATTGTTAACAAGTATATGTGATATCTGATGATACAAGTATATGTGATATCTGATGATACACAGCAAACAAAACAAACAATATACGATCAAGAGGTTAGTTGAAACTGATGACATTGAAATTTCAATGCACATTTTCTAAGGGAAGTTTTTTGGAAGTTTGTTAATACCATCCCGCTTATATCGCGATGTTATTCTTTGGACCCTGAGCTTCGCGTTATAATGGGTTTTACCTGTACTTGGTAAAAAATTTCAGGATGGATGTGGAATATGGAATACGTTAATGCTATATGGATAGGATATTTAGTACATACCCATTTAATCTTACATGCTTGATCTGGCATTCGATACAGCTTTTCATTCCATATTTTGGTATCACAAACTAAGATTGGAACCACTTAGGTGTTTTCTTTGAATCATCCTCACTTATACTTTTAGACACAGTGAATCAAGCTTTTTAAATCTGAATTTGTTTTGAATTTCATTGTATAGTAGAACTAAATTTATTTCAATACAGTACAAAAGGGTTATGAAAAAATACAGAACCACATTCGTGTTTTGTCCCAAGTGTTTGGAAAGAACCCATTGAATATATGGCTTAAAAACACATATAGGCCTGTTGGTCTTAACCTGTACCTATGCCATATCAAACTTTTTCTTTGTAACAACTCAGAATTAAATGTATGCAGTTGTGTGTATGTATTGAATGCCATTACTAAGATAGAAGATTCGGTAATGAATTCCTAATAAAACAAATCTTAAGGCGATGATTTTATTCACACTTCAGATTCTATACTGTTGAACGATGACAAGACAGCTGTCAATATGCAAGTCAGCTAAAACAAACATGGCGTGCATCTTGTGTGTAATAACTTCAGCTTTGGCAGCGAAATAATTAAATTATACTTAGTTATAAATTATGGATAGAGTTACTCTTGAAAATGAAAACACAGATAATCAAGCAAAAGGTGAAGTCTCCAGCAATGTTTCCAGTTATCCTGATGTACAAGAATATCGAGAAAATGATGATGAAGCTTGTTAAAGTAATCTGATATAATATACGTGAATTTATTAATTATTTACATTAATTGTTTAGAAGGATTTTAATTTTGATAAACTATTGGATGCTAACATGTTTTGTTGAGTTGTATTAGTTTAGTGAAAGGACAGTATCTTAGACCTTGTGGCATTGCAGGGGGATTCCAGCAAAGTCAACAATTTTAATATGGTTTTGGGGAAGGGTTTTTGATTTGCTTAGTTGATTCTACTTTTACATGGGATGTTTTATTAGGGAGCAACCCACTCCTTTTACCATCGGGTTTAGGTCACAGAGGTTGAAGATTCTATTGTAAGTTAGGTTTACAGTGTGACCATAACATGAAATATTGTTATGAAAGAACAAATGAAAGGTCATGTTGACATAGGGTTTTCAACAGTTAAATTCTTATAGTGTTTAGCTGGTCTAAATAAAAGTGATGTTGATCCGATATCCTACATTGACACATTGGCAGCCATCTTGAAATCTTGTTCTCATTACTCCTGCTAAACAGAAAGTCATTATATCAGCAGAGTCATTCCACCAGAAGACTTCTTAAGACGTCTCTATGTCCTAAGTTAAAATGGTCCCAATATAACATCTAATACTACTAACTTGGTGGTCATCTTGAACATCTTATTATCACTGTTTTTCAATGGAAAGTCACCATAAAGTAGGGCTTTCTTCAGAAGATTTCTTATGGTGTCTTGCTGGTCCTAAATAATGTAATCTTGCACTCATCCTCAAAATATTATTATCTCAACTCCTCTCAAATGGATGGCCATACTGAGATGGGGTTTCCACCTATAGACTTCTTATTATATCTAATTGATCCTAAATGAAAACAGTGTTAATCATACATCCAGCATGACTGCAAATCACATATCCTTCTGAATGGATCGTAATAGTTATGCAGGGTTTTCACCCAAAGACTTCTGATTCCGTATTGTTGATCCTAAATGAAAATGGTGCTCATCTGACTTTCAGTATCACCACCATGACCAGTCACTTTGAAAATACAACCACTGTAGAATATCAGAGATAAATGTAACATATAGCAGTTAAAAGGAAGCAAAGGTATTGAATTCCTGGAAATTCTTTCATCCAGTAGAGCTTAATTTCCTTTGAGGGACTCTTGCTATCAAACTGAGCATTTTGATAGCTCTGTTAGTCATAGACCAAGAGAGCTTTTATGGTATGTCCTGTTGTCAACCTTGTCTTTTAGCAGGATTTGTATTGTTACTGCTCCAAAACAGCTGGGATGATTTCTATGAAACTTTACATATACATTCATCAAATTCATTAATTTGTCCTAAATAAAAATGGTGATGCTTCTAATATGGCAACAGTGGCCATCTTAAAAATCTTATTATTCCTACTCCTGAATATTAAATCATATTTGATAAGAGATTTTCACCAGAAAACTTCTTAAATTATTGCCCTGAAAGATAATGATGCTAACCTTGACATCCAATATGGCCACCACTGCAGACTGTTTATAAATTCCAATACAAATTATAATTTTACTGACAGATATATAAGAAATATGAACAAAAACACAATTATATGTACAGTAATTCTGTATATTTTCCTTCATCTCTGCCAACATTGAAAACTGTTCTTCTGCACAGACCACAGTTATGAATGACCAACTGTCTTTAGCAATCCTTTTCTTTGCTGGCAGAAAGTCTGCTTACTCAGTACTTATTTTTAATATTGGTGTTGAGGTCAGAAGAGTGGTGTAGTGTTGTACTTACTAATCCTCCATTTCATGTTGCATCCATCAATATCTATGCCATATGACCTTTTTTCAGAGCTGACAACCTCCGGAGTTCATGAGGAAAGCAGTGCAGCCAGAACAGATACTGCAGAAACAGACCCATTACCAAACATATCAAATAAAAATAAGGACCCAGCTGATCCCAAAGTAAGTATTTCACTTTTCTTATTTCATAAATTCTTTATATTACAACCTACACAAATTCAACCACTAAAATGAAATGTTTAGTATTTCTGACGCTAAGAGCTGGTAATTTAGCAGAAATTATGGCAAATTCTAAACCTCCCTTACAGAGAGAAAAGGATTAAATAACGAAATTAATGATACTTTTGAATTTCCATTAGCTTTCAAACCCTGAAACATTTAACCCAAAAATGCATTTTGAAATTTGTTTTTTGAAATGTATTTCCACTGTATTTGAAATGCTTTTTCATATGCATTTCTTTAGCTTTTCCATTGTAATCAATATCCCATCATCCATTGCCTATTCAATCATTTACTATTCATGGATTTCTCTAGCATTTGCATTTAAGATAGATTATTATCTGTTATCATTCATTATCTCACTGTTTACTGCTTGTGCATTTTTTTTTGGTTTATGTGTCAGCTATAATCTTTTTGTATCTTTTTTATCATCTTGTCATTTTCTTTCAAGTCATGCATTTTTAAGCAACCACAATTGTTTATGAATGTGCAGAATATAAATGTTATTTGGGAGCATGACCACTAGTTATATCCCCTGATGCTTTTAATACTGAAGAACATTTTGTTTAAATTTCCATATTTTGGGTGTACATTTAAGTTATTTCAACTTAATAAAATGAAACAAGCTCACATTCACCATCTAAAATACTTATGAATTATCTAGCAGTTACAACAAGGAATCCATTTCAAAGATCTCTGCACCTGTATGCATTGGCTAGGATTAAGACGGATACATGTGAAGAATCCTCTCAGAATGTGTTTATTTTCTGTTTTTGCTTTAATATTTCTCTTCAAGTTCATGGAAAGAGTGTTACATTAATGTTGTTGTTGTTGTTGTTGTTGTTGTTATAGGGTTTAACGCCATTTTTCAGCACAAGATAGGCTATACATGGCGGCCAGTATTAATGGTGGAGGAAGAACCCTGGAAAATCCCGGGAAGAACCACCGACCCACGAGAAGCTTCTGGCAGGCTTTCTCACGTACCCACGTTAAGCCGAGCCTGGACTCGAACTCACGCAGACAGAGGTGAGATGGCAGTGATCCGTAACGGTCAGCGCTTTAGACCACTCGGCCACTCGGGGCCCCTACATTAATGTAATATATACCTTATATACGTGTATTTATTTGAAGTGAATGTCTCCTGCGTTTTGTGTGGGTGGATGAATGGAGAGAAAAACAAAAAGAAGGTTATAATAACTGTTTTCTAAATTGAGAATGTAAATGCATTTTGGGTATGTGTAATTCAGCTGAATAGGAAACAAAACTTGCTGCATTGAAAGAACACGTTCACATCTGGAAAGAGCATAATTTTAAGATATTCAGGAAAGCTGCCATGGTGATATGCATACTTTCAATCATATTTAGAAGGCTTGTTGTGTTCCATGTTGGGGGAGCCATGCTGACTTTGATGGTGGAGAATCAGACTCAAAATCCAAAGGTCATGGGTTCACTACTCACTTGGGCTGGCTGCATGTATGCATGAGAAAGGCTTACAGCTTCCATCATGTCAGTCTTGATAACTGGCCAAATAAAGTCCTAAAGGTGCTGTTAAAAAAGCAGACAGCAATCCAAGTTAGAGATTTACCTTCAAAATCAAGGTTACAGTATTTTAAAAGCACTTGAGATTAAGAGAAGTTATTCTGTATGTCTGTATATCATCATTTGAAGGTCATAGTGTTGCATATCATATTTGATGTCCTATCCTAAAGATGAAGGTCATGGCTAAGTATACTATGTTTTCCATCACATTTTCCTTTTAATTTTCTTACTTTAAATCCTTTAGAGATATAGGGTTGAAGCTTTATATACTTTTATGTCATCATCAGAAAGTGTGTAATCAGTCACATTGGGGCTCAAATTGTCAAGATCAAGGTCATGGGACAAGATTATATTTCATCACAACTTCCTTTCTGCTCTATAACTTTGAGAGTAATGGATGAAATTTGTTCTGAATCATAATTAGCATGTGTATTGCAAATTATCACCTTGGGAGTCATGTCATCAAGGTCATTAATGTGTACTTTAAGTTTTTTATGACACTTTCCTATCTGCCTAATAACATTAGAGACATTTTAACTTAAAGTAGTGAAATTTGTTATATGTATGTACTAGAATGTTTGTCATGTACTATAATGGGTGGGATCTTGTGTTTAAAATCAAGGTCACAGGTCAGTATTTTAAATTCTATAATTTTCAAGCTGTTTGTGATTATGAGACCAAACTTGGTTTTCATTATACATCATTAGCACATGTGTAATGTACCATATTAGGGCTTCCATTTTCAAGGTCAAGCTCATGAGTCATAAACTTGAAGTTTTCCATCACATTTAATTTTCAACTTTAAAAAGTTCGATTTGCTTTAGATTAAGGGATGCAATTCTGTGTACATGTATATTATCATCAGAATGTATGTTGCATGCCACTTTGTTTGTTTGTTTTGTTGTTGTTTTTGGCAGAATAGGCTATACATGGTAGCCAGTATAAGGATTGGTGAAAATACCTGGAAACCCCCCCAAGAAGAACCACCAACCCA